>SDVV010013630.1:0-15050 GCA_016164225.1 Gammarus roeselii | reverse complement strand
TATATATATATATATATACACATATAGTATACCTTTTTTTTTTTTATCGCATTTCAATGCTAGGCATACTGTTTATATCTGCATATTTGCAATTTCAATGCTAGTCCTCTGAGTGTTCAGGGACAATAATAACATATTTTATTTGTTAATTTTTATTGACAATAAATCTTACAGTTACATACTAATTAACATGCAGTATTAGATTATATTAGATAAAATTAGTTTACGGAAAATAAACGAGCACAAGGGCTCACGTCGAGTGTTTCCATTGAAAGAAGTTAAAGAAGAGTGGGGATAGTCAATGAGGCTTTAGGAATTCACGCACAAGTACAGAAAAAGGAAGGTTGTAAGGACAGAAAGGAGAAGGACCACCACTACTCGCACCGCTACCTACTACAACCACCCCACTACTACCCGGGGCATTTCAGCCCCCGGAGAAGAAATGATCAAGTGTTAGAACGACAGTTCAAGATCGGGGCGAACAAGAAGCGAAGAGAAGTATTTAGATTCTAGGCGGTCGCATCTCAGACAGTCGAGCAGAGACGGCCACGCCCATACGCTCACCGGACTTACACTTTTCCTCGAGCGCATGCCTCTCGGCTTGCCCCAGAGGTTGGGTCAGACGGACTCCAACTAGGCATTGAGCCTTCTTCTAAAGGAGCATATGGGAATTAAATTTCGACAAGTATGTACACATTTAGGAGAGCAGCACACCCAGTGATCCTCCCCAATGTGTTAAGAAGACTAAATCTTCTGTTGCAAGCGGTTCCTTGGAGGCTGTCGCACTTCAAAGCGAGTCGTCGGAGTGGAATCTCCTAGGGATAGACCTGCGCTTGGCTGATCTAGAGTCTAAGTTGGAATTTTTAAAAATGTCGTGAAATTTTGATAAGTGCAAATGTAGGAGAGCTCCACGCCCAGTTTCCTGAGAGTGGTTCTCCCTAGTGTTCAGTAGAGTAAGTCTCTGAACGCCTTGGTTGGTCCTACAGGAGTATTTTATGTGAGATGTCAGAAGGACATCTCCTGAAAAAAAGTTGCTCACGGCAACCCCTGAGTTTAGTCAAGTTATACATATTTTTGAATTTGTTAAATAGTTATCTCAGGATTTTAGTAAAAAGAGGCAAGAGATCAGTGTTTACATTTTGAATTTTGACGATAGTCAAGGGGAACACAATGTTTTTAATTTTGTCAAGCATCTAGCGTAGAATTTAATCCGAAAAAGAGTCAACGGTTTTTTAATTTGACATTTTTCTTGACATTGCTGCACCAGAAGGTGGTTAGCTATCCACATTGTACAGAGGAATAAATTTCAAGGTGAGATGTCTGAGGGGCATCTCCAGGGATTAGTTTGCAGTGGGGGCAATATATAATTTCAATATGCTTCAGGTGAGATGCCAGAAAGACATCATCAAGAATATTTCATATTTCAGATAAGATGCCAGTGGGACATCCAACAAATATTATTTCACTAGGTAACTGGTGCATGCTGCCAAGCGAAGGCAGTACGAGTTGTTAGAAATTTTGAAAAATGGTTATTATTGCAGGGTCCTTGAAGGCTGACTCACTTCAAGGTGAGACGTCAGAGTGACATCTCCTAGGAAAGAGTTGCTCGTGGCAACTCCTGAGTTTAGTCAAAAGAAATACGAGGATTTTATATTTTGAAAAACGGGTATTATTTAAGTTTCAGTCCATGAATAGCACGAGTATTTAAATTTGGAGTTATGTCAAGTCAGAGGAAACGAAGGTTTTCATTTTTAATCAATTATCGCAAGATTTGCTCAAATAAAAAGCATAGGTTACCGCAGATTAAAATCCAAAAGAGACAATCAACCGGTATTCGCTCGGACATCTGTAAGGAATGGGTTAGTAGGTGAGTGTCGCTCTGCACCCTGCTGCAACAGGGTCACTCCCGGATCTGTACTACAGAAGAGAAGATGATGGTTAGTTCATTCAAAATGTACAGATGGGTCAATTTAAAGGTGAGATGCTGGCGGGGCAGGTGCATTAAGTGCACTATCTTACCATTTCAAGATGAGATGCCATAAGGACATCTCTAAGATCTATATATATTTAAACTGAGGTGCCTGAGGGGCTTTATTTATTTCTAGTGAGATGCCAGAGGGACATCTCCAAGAGATGTAACCGGCGCTGGTATTACAATTTCATACATTTTTTTCCCCTCCTGACATGAAGGGAAGAAGAGGAAATAAAGAGAGTAGCATCGTGTTGACAGTGTCCTTCCATAGGAAGCTACTCACTGATTCAACAGATGGATGTTTTTTTATCCCCATTTCTTTCCTTTCTTTTCTCTTCCGACAGGGGGGGCCGAAAAGTAAGGATAAAATACCATCGCGTCAGCAATGTCTCTCCGTAGACGGATACTCATTGCCTAACAATGGATGATATCTGTCTAATCTACGTCGTACCGTAGAGTTGAGCAAAGCTCTCGTCCTGGTGCGGGTTCAATTTTCGAATATCATAGGGTGTGAGGGTGAGTTGCCGGCAGACCCTATTTTTTCTCCTTTTTTTCCTCTCCCACAGAGGGTAGAAAAGTAAAAAGAAAAACGCCATCATGTCGGCAAGATTCCTCCGTAGAAAGATATTCATTGCCTTCAGCATTGGATGATACCCGTTGAGTCTGGACCGTATCACAGAGTTGAGCAGGAGCTCTCCTCTTGGTGCGGGTTTGATTTTCGTATATCATGGGGTGTGGTGGTGAATGCTGGCACCGTACCACATAAGAATAATAAAAATAAAGAGCAAAAATATATGGTATCCCTCCAAATCTTCCCCGCCGCATCGAGTTGATCGGGCCCTCCTCTTAAGCGGTGTCGATTTTCCGGATACCATAGTCCTTGCCTCTGCTTGTGCCGTTAGGACAGCAGACGGCCTCGTAGGCTAGCGGTATGGGTGAATGCGAGTACCGTTACGGGCTCACACCCAGTACCGGTGACCCTGGCGTGGGTTTAGTGGTGGATACGAGTTGCCGTAACACCTCTCACCCGGTGAATTCCTAGAATGATCGTTCTCGATATATTATTAGTCTCTGTGTTTGCAATGCAGTAATATCAGTTCCTGTAATTGCAATGTTAATGATAGAAAGCGTTCCGTTCCGATATGGAGTTCTTCAGTCGCTTGAGTTGGTCAGCAATAGCAATCATTACATTGTTACTGATAATAAAATTATAAGGAATAATTAACAACTGCTACTACCGGCGACGTGCTGTTATTGTTACTAATAATGGATTCATTAGTAGTAATGCTTGAATTGTGATGAGAGCCGTGTCATGCTCCTTCCCTATATCACTGGTTCGCAATTTTGGCTATCTCTCCCCATTTTTCTCCTTCCTTTCCTCTCCCACAGGGAGGGAAGAAAAGTAGAAAGAAAAATGTCATTGTGTCGGCAATATCCCTCCGTGGGAAGATATTCGTTGCCTTCATCAATTGATGATACCCGTTAATCTAGAGCGTATCAAAGAGTTGAGCAGGAGTTCTCTTCTTGGTGCGGGTTCGATTTACGTATACCATGGGGTGTCGAGGTGAATGCTGGCACCGTACCACATGCAAATAATAAAAATTAAGAAAAAATATACATGGTATCCCTCCAAGTCTTCACCGCCGCATCGAGTTGAGCAAGCCCTCCTCTTAGGCGGTGTCGCTTTTCAGAATACCTTAGTCACTGCATCTGTTTGTCCCGTTTGGACAACAGACGGCCTCGTAGGCTAGCAGGATGGGTGAATGCGAGTACCGTTACGGGCTCACACACAGTACCGGTGGCCCTGGCGTCGGTTTTGGGGTAGATAACAGTCGCCGTAACACCTCTCACTCGATTCGACAGCTCCTGGTAAATCGTATCGTTCTCTGGTTAAACGGGCCATGTAGCCCAGTGCTTGTCAAGCGCGTTTTGAATGCATTCACGGATTCAGAGCCAACTTCCGCAGCCGGTAAGTTGTTCCAGACCTGCGAGATTGCGATCGGAAAAAAGTGTTGCGCTATAGTTGTAACGAAATGTTTTCCACAAGTTTTGCCCCGTTGTTTCGGGTACGAATGTTGTGGTCCCTGTCGAAGAGGCCGACAGGACTCACGTTGTTGAATCCCTTCAGGTATTTGAAGGCTTGTATGAGCTGGCCCCTCAGCCTTCGTTGCTCAAGGGTGATGAGGCCAAGCTCTTTAAGCCTATCCTCGTAGCTGTGGTGGCGTAGCTGCGTGATGAGCTTAGTTGCACGATGCTTGATTCGTTCTAGTTTGGCTATGTACCCCTTTATGTGTGGAGACCAGCATTGGACTGCATGCTCGAGGTGGAGACAGGACGAGGGACGTGTAGAACGGCAATACAATGTCCTTCGTTTTGCAGAGGAAGTTACGGGAGCTGTAACCAAGGTTGCGGTTAGTTATCTTGTAATTTGTTCGACCTGCGTGTTCCATTTCATATCTTTCGAGATAAGGACATCCAAGTCTCTCTACTGGTCAACAATTGCAAGATCGCTTCCTGTTATCGTGTGGTTGAAGTTGGCATTGCGGCACCACATGTACATAACTGTACATCTTGCAACATTGAAGGGCATGTGTCACGCTTCCGACCATTGGACGAGTTTTTCGAGATCTTGTTGAATCTCAACTCTGGCTCTCTCCCTCCATGCTGCATAGCAGAGCTTTGCGTCATCGGCAAGTTTCAATACCTCGGACTGAAGCCCTGCATTCATTTTGTCTACTTAGATGAGGAAGAGGATAGGACCCAGGAAACTGCCCTGGGGCGTCCCAGAGGTAACAGGGGACCACTCGGACAAAGCCTGGCCGATGCTGACTCTTTGTTTGCCTCCTATTAGCCAGGCGCGCAGCCAGCGAAGTACGTTGCCACCAATGCCGAGCTCAGAGACTTTGTGTAACAGTCTCCTGTGCGGCACCTTGTCGAAGGCTTTTTGGAAGTCTAGGTAGATGACATCCACTGCCTTGCCGCAGTTGTACACGTTGATCACCTCATTGAAGAAGTCCAGCAGATCCGTCAGACAACTCCTCTTACGGCAGAAGCCGTGCTGAGTGTCGTGAATGAGTCCGTTGTCTTCCAGATGATCGAGGAGATGATTTTGTATCCATCGCTCGATGGCTTTGCACACGAGCGACGTCAAGCTGATCGTTCGATAGTTGCTGGGTGATTGTCGAACACATTTCATGAAGATTGCCGTGACATTGGCAACTCTATAGTTTTCGGGGACCTCGTCACTCGTCATCGATAAGTTGAGGATGTGGGTTAGGTAATCCGCCAATTGTTCTCGAATTTCCTTGAGAACTTTAGGTGGTGTCCATCGGGACCGATTGATTTGTAAATGTCCAGTTCCTCAAGTTGTTTGGCAACTTCCGCTCTTGTGAACTCAATGTCGTTGAGGCTGACTTCCCCAGCGTAAACACTATCTCGTTCGTAGCCGGGCCCTCAACTGTGAACACTGAACAGAAGAAGCCATTCAGGACACTGGCCATGTCCTCAGGTGACGTTCTGAGGACACCATCTGCATCCATTAGTGGACCAACTGAGTCCCTAGCAATTCTACGTTCGTTGACGTAGCAATCGAAATCCTTTGGGTCCTCTTTGGCGTTATCCGCAAAAATTTTCTCTTTCGTGTGCTTAGAGGATCGGACTAGTCTAGTGGCTGCCCTACACGCCAGGCGGTGCAGTTCTGCTGCCTCTTCGGTGTTATCCCTCAATCGTTGCACATTTAGTTGATCGCGACGATTCAAGGCTCTTGCAACTTCGACGTTCCACCAAGGGGGCCTGATCCTTTGAGCGGGATCAATTGTCCTCAAGGGTATACATCGGTCGCTTGCCTTGCAAACTTTCTCATTGAGGATACGGCAGCAAGTGTACACCGTACCGTCTTCGAGTTGTTCGATTAAGTTAGATGCACATAGTTGTTCTCGCGTCCCCTGGAAGTCTGTTCGCGCGAAATTGGGGCGGGTTGTAATTTCCTGGGGGGCTGGACGGAGCACTTTGATGGTGAATTCCACTGCATTGTGGTCAGAACCTCCCAGTTTGTTGCCAACTAGGGTGTTGCCGGCCAAGTGCTCCTCAGTTGACATGACTAGGTCCAGTATGTTGTTCCCGCGGGTTTGTTCACGAACATAGTGGGTCATGTCATTTTTGGCGGTAAACTCAATTAGTTTATCGCCTGGGGCCTGTGAAGTTAGGCTCACCCAGTCAATATAAAGGAGATTGAAGTCACCAAAGAGGATAGTCTCTTGATTATTTGAGACTATTTCTTCCAGCTTCTCATAGAGCTGGACTTATTCTTCCGCAAGGGTGTGGCTGTTGCGGTACACAAATGCCACCTTCAATGTCGCATGGGCCACTTTGATTTCTGCGTTGAGTATTTTGCAAGAAACTGTAGCGAGTGTTGCTCTAAGAAATGGATGCAGTATCTCCTTTATGTACAGCACAGACCCACCTCTTGTTTACTAGGGGTGGGTTCGTCTACGCTGAACATTTTGAAACTCGGGAGCATAATCTCTGCTGCCAGGTTCATACTCTGGAGATCGAGCCATGTTTTGTTTATGCCAATGACATCAAACGAGTACACGGTAGCCAGTCCCTTCAGTTCGTCGAACTCATGGGCATATGACTGCCCGTTAGAGAAGAAGACCTTTAGACGGTGCGTGTCTCGGTCTTCGACATCTTCATCAATGGGGGGGGGGCTTGACCTGGCGGCTGTGGACCAGGATCTTGGCTATTTCTAGAATTGGCTTCTTGTGAGCCCTGTAACGCATCTACCGTGCCCGCAGTTTTTTCCTCTTTGAGCGACTGATCGATGGTCATCGCTTCCGTCCGGGATTCTGCTGCGGGTACGGGGCCCTCTAGGTAGAGGGGTTCTTGCGTCAAAACTGGACTGTTTAAGCCCCGCTGGACCCCTGACTTTTGGGCATAGTATTTCTTAGCGCTTAGATGGAGCAGTCTGCCAAGTCGGGCATTTCCTACATCACTCAGGTGTAGTCCGTCTCATAGCAACAGATCGGGCCTGTCTCGAAAGTCATCAAACAAGTTAATGAAGGATACTCCATCGGACCTGCAAATAGTCTCGAGGGCTCGATTTGTATAGGTTTACTTACTATACAGCTCGTCATCATCATTCATTCGCGGTAAGATGTATGGGATGGCCTCTAGATTTGTTTTTGCCTTGAGTTTAGAAATCAGCTGCCTATACTTGGCTAGCAGATCTTCCGACCTTGTCCTCTTAAAATCATTAGTGCCTACATGGCAGATGATGAGTGTCTCCCGGCTGGAAGCTACAACCTCTGCAAGGGTAACTCTGATATTTCCAATCGTGGCACCAGGTAGCAAGTAATCCGCCTCTCTGCCTTACACCTATGAGTAAATTCAACCGCCTGGTGTCGGACGATAGAGTCACCTAGGACAAGTGACCTAATTTCGCCGTCTAGGTCTGTGACCATCTCATAAGTGTTCCGCGTTGGCATCACAAACGCGAACCGGTTCAAGAAGGTGAACCTGTTCTGGACCTTCTTAAATCCATCCGAATCTAGAACGCTCCGTTGAGGTTGGGTGCGTTTTCGTTCCTTTGATGTCGTGGTCCGAGGTATCGGCTTAGTCCCAGTATTCAGTTTCCGGGCTGCCGATGACCGCTTGGCCTGGCGGGAAGTAGGTACCCCGGGTTTTGGTTAAAAAAAACACACATATTCTGCCATACACATATTCTACCCCACACATATTCTGCTTGCACGAATGCTAATTTCCGGACACTTTCATGAGGAAATTTTTAACCTTGGTATCATTTCTTTATCGTTTGTTGTTGGAGAACCGCTCGATTGTCTTTTTGACGGGTATATTTTGACTTAGATTATACGCAAAATAGAGGCAGTAAGCTCCACAAACCAAGGGTTGATCACTTTGGATCGGCTTCTGTAGTAAAAGTTGTATTTTTGCATGAGTATTATAATACGATGCTATATAACCTCCATATATTTTTGGATTAAACCCAAAGAATAAAAAAAGTAGTGTTTGTAATCGCTTTTGAATATTAGGATCCAATGATTCATTTTATTATGATTGCTTTCGCTGTTAACAATCATATAGTCGTTCATTGGATGCATGAGCATTCTGTTTACAGCTAAACACCCTATACAGGCACGTTTCATAATTGGATCGCTTCTGGATATATTTTCAATTTTATTATTATCCATGTTTACTGAAGATAGTTGGGGAATACCCTCCTTGCCGAACTCATTTGGATGACACCGAGTGTATAATCTACCAGAAATAAGATCTTATTCGTAGAGGGTGGAGTTTCTCAATTCACTGTTATACATATGTTTGCTCTTTATTCTAGGTTAATGACATCTTCAGAGTCGGTTGGCCTTGTATCTATAACAAAAATAGTTCTTCCTGCAGGAAATTTTGTCTTGTGATGAGATGAGAACTGTTACGCAACCCTAGAGCCGAAAGTGTTTGATGCGATGCTTCAGCGCACTCTCTGGAAAACCATGATCTAAAGTTGGTAGTGCAGTTTCATTCACATCGACGATAACGTTTGTGATGTCGTTATGCTGGAAGTAATTTGGATTGCGACCATATGCTCCGTTATGTGACGCTTGATCAATGAGAGATAGGGCGAATTTATGTGGAACAACCCCGTTGAAGAGGGAATCAATGGAGATGGAGATCCGACCGGTAGGAAACACAAATGTTTTGACAAAGGTCGATCGAACATGTATTCAATCATGTTATTATTTTTTGTGAGCGCTTTATTTAGAGCAAGCAAAGCTGTAGGGTATGCTGTTATCTTTTTACACCATAATTTGCATGAATCAACTAAATAGATGTATTCTTCATTGTCATGTGTTAGAACAACGCTACTTGGTCTTGCCGGCTCCAAATGTATATTTACGCTGACATTATCCAATAGATAACTATTGTTACCGGCTACATCAAAGTTTAGTGGTCCCATCATATGTTTACCATGACGTACACTTTCTTGAATCCAAACCTCATTTTCGTTTTGATTAGCAAAATTCGCTGCGACGATGGTATCTGGAATGGGTGTTTGAAGGGATTTATAAATCATATTCAACCCTATATTATTTAGATCGGAGCTTTTCATGGATGTATAGTAGTACGGAATATTTTGTAGTCCTGTAAAACTGTTTCCTTCACACTGCACACTATTTAGGAATAGAGAGTGACTTTGGAACATGAGATGAAAAAATCCGTCAACGAGTGTAACATGTGCAGCAGCGGCCAACGCGCTTCCATATGCATTTCTATCACGGATTTCACTTCTGCAGTTAACGAGCTCAAGTCGACCATTTCATTATCCGACCCGGGAACATGAAATTCTATAAAGAAATCGACAATTCTACCATCATACAGGCTTCCTGTTTGTACCTAGATAATTTCTACAAAATTTGACTCGATATTTGATTCAATTAAATATTACTTGTTGACGGAGGGAAACATTTCAAACACTCACATTTCATAGATTTCCGTATGGGCTTCTAGCCCTGTCATGTCATGATCCACCAAGCGTGTTGTCGGTATAGAACCTCACCCAAAACTAACGTTAATGGTGCATGAACAGTGGTCTTTATTAGTAATTAAATAATGGACGACACGACTCCATCTTTCTTAAACGGTTATTCATTGATTAACTTTTTTCGTTACTTTTCCTGTAATCTTGCCTCCAACTATGGCTTTCTTTACAATATTCTTGAGTGTAGCAATCCCATGTTCTTTGTTTGATTTCGCATATGTTTCTGCTCCGCGTAATCGTGTCCTATGTTTCAAGCCATATCGGCAGCTGCAGGCAGTACAGTTCTTCGTAGAAAAGGCAATGTATGTTTTACATGACTGGCTATGGCTGAGAAGAATCTGCTGCCCTTCTGGTACGATATCAGACTTGTGAATCGATAAATATCATATAAACTCCTACCGCGTTACAGCGTATTTTGTCACGTTTCGCGAATAAAGCTTCGTATTGTTTGGGGTAGTTGGAGAAGTCCATTTACTCAGCCAAGAGAGGCTTACGCATTTTCGTCTCAATGTCGGCCACACCTTTGAACTGGAGCAGCAACGAGTCTGTGTCCGAGTAGATGAGCGAGTCGTTGTCACCGTATTTGGGTTTCAGTGTTTCATAAAAGAAGCTGTTGACTTTAGCTTTAGCTTTCTCAAGCATGTAGAATCCAACTTGGAGTGGGTGTACCATTCGGACATTTATTTGCTTTAGGATCATGATGACTGTTTCGGGGCCGACGGCGTAGCAGTTTTTCATGAGGAAGTTGGCAGCGTGTTTTCGGAACTCGTTGGCTGTACACACGACCTTTGCCTCTAGACTTGTGTTGAGCGGATTGAAAAGAAGCTTTCCGTATATACTATTTGAGAACAGTTTATACAGGAACTTTTTGAAGGAGTTCGTAGACTCATGACGTTTATGTATATTTTTCAAAATGAAGGATTTGAAGACAGGTTCCTGTTTGATTAAAAAAAATCGATGAGCCTTGGTGTTTTCCAGTCCATGCCTGATGAGCACTTGCAATAATTCCAGAGCCACGAGGTGGTCAGTTTGAGGTAGATGACTAGCAACCAGCTACGATCTGCTCGTTTTCTGTTTTTGAGATGTTCCGAGCCTACCAAGAGAATTTTTGCGAAGGGCAAAACATCGTCCAGGCTGACTTCTTTGTGTCAGCTTGTCTGTTTTTCGTACAACTTCGTCGCTGACTTGGGCATCGATACAGACAATGTACGTGTACGCGCCAGAACAGTCCGCGTTTACCAAGTCAAAGGCTTGAATTTCTACGGGTGTGAGCTCGTGAATTTCACCAATGATAAGGGGCTCACTCAAGCGTCCATCATAAAGACTATTAAAGTCCCACATTGCTGCTGAAGACACAGGTAGCTTAGGGTCAAATTCTTTGCATCGGGGACTGTTTATCTTGGTAACACTTTTTGTCAACGTCACAAATCCGCATCTTGTATTTTTGACAATCATGTGGAGTAGATTGATATCTTTGACCAGCTTTAGCTTCATCTTGCCTTAGTAGAGGGCGGCTTGCATTGCAAAGCCAGGAGCGCAAACAAAATGGACGGGATCCAGGGTGTAGTCGCGTGTCATGGTCTCCCTAAACTTTTGGAAAACTTCTGACAGTAGCAACGTGCCTATTAACAGATAAATGATCGTGCAGTCACGAAGGGTCTTGCAGTTAGCTGCCTGCCACATTTCAATCACTTCAGCATAATCAGAATCCGATATTCCTTTACCTAGATGTTGACTGTAAAAGTCTTGTTGCGATGAGATGTCTGTTTGGTCCAACACAGAATCCGATGGGAAGACTTCGTAGTAGAAATGACCTTTTCAAAAAGCAAGGCCTAGAACCTTGTCACTGTAGCCGAGACTTGCGAGATGCGATTTGAGAAGCTGCATGTCATGGCCACTGCCTTAAGGATTTTTGGCACGACTATCTAAATTTAAGTTGAGAAAGAAGTAGGAGTCAATGAATTTGACACCGTACTTGCTCGTGGCATCGTTCAAGGAGACAGAGATGCTGAACATCTTTTCTGATTGTTTTGGCAACACACGGATATTCGAGAAGTTAGTGTCCTCCAATTCTCTCGATACAAATCTCATGTCATAGTCCGAGGCATTGTGAGTAATACAAGGCATGAACTTCGGTTTCTACGTGATTCTGATAATGAAATTAAAGCACAGAGCCCCAATAGAGTTGCCGGATATCACTTCTTTGTTGGGTCCAAAGATGTCCTCGATGTAATGATTAGGGTGGCGCTTTCTTTTTTTAAGTCTTGTTTTGTGAGGACGGGGTCGGGGTACAAGATCAAGGTATCCATATAATCAATATAATCCAGCAACAAATTCTTGACAAGATGTATCTCCATCTCCTCAAAGGAACTGAAGTCGAATCGACTACTCTGTGCCTTACAATTTGTCTGTCATTATCCACTAGAGTATAACTGTACATGCACAACTTGTGTATCTTAACTACATGTTTTCCCTCTGTTTCGGGCTCCGGAACAGATTTACAGTCATTATAGGCAACAACGGGTGGTTTCATTGTTGCATTCATGGCTGAGAATTGGTACATTTTGCCTTCTTCAGGCATACTGATATTTTAAAAGCCTGTACTGGACGAACACAATTTTAAGTGTCCAGCTTTTTTGCTTTCATCCATATCTTGCATGCAGAATGGACAGTAAAAGAGATTGTGTGCCCGTGTATTTTTAAATGTTTTCATAAATGTAGAGAAACACGGCATGAGCGCGACTTGGTTGGCATCTAAGATTTGCACAAGATGGACCGTGCGCTCCTCACTGGCTTCTAAACTGCTTGTGCATACACTGACAAGTCCATAAACTTCCTTTTCTTTTGTGAGATGATAGAGTCAGATGTTAACTTCACATCCCTTTTCTATGACTGGAATGTCCTCTACGGCAACAGGTGATGTTCCATGGACGATTTCATGTTAGAATCAGAGTTCTACGTATTATTGCAAATGTTTTTTTTTTGTCGGGGACGCCATGAAAATATCAGTGCGATGTATTTAAACAATCACTCTTTCACTCAAATCCATTTCACCGCACAATATCTTTGAATATCACACACTTTCTTATCCTACGCATGCGCGATATAAATCAATAACGTTACTTTGGCCGAACATTCCTTGCAAAAGACAAGATTGAATCGCTTACCTCCGTATATAAGCTGCAGGTGGAACAGAAACAATATGGGCCCATCTTGGTAAATTTCACACACCCAAGTGATTCCAAACTCTTGATTAGAGCACAAATTGCAGGACATGAATTTGAACAATTGTTGCCTCTATAAAATATAATGTAAACCAGATTTGAGATTTGTATTGAACTAGATTTGAGAGTGTCTACTACAATCCAGAGGCGGTTGGACCATACTGTAGCGCGAAGGCCCTACATCAAAGTTATACGAATATTTGTCAGTCTATAACAAGACGAGATGTTGAAAAATTTCTTCAAGGATCAAAGACTTATACACAATTTAAAAAGCTCCCTTGAAATTCACCAGACGCATGCTCCCAGCTGCGCGTCCTGGATCGATTCTCTGTGCGAATGTTGCCTGTATAGAAGATTATTCAGATAAAATGACGGAATTAGCTATTTATTGATCGTCATTGATATATACAGAAAATATCTGTGTGTACAACCCTTGAAAGGTATTACATTTAAAAATATGATTGCAGCATTTGATACTATATTCAACGAACTAGTATGGCCAACAACTCGGAACTGTTCAGATGAGGGAAGTGAGTTTATGAACAAAAGCTTTAAAGCTTATTTGACCGGCAAGAACATATCCATTTATTACACCTACAACAAAGCCATTAAAGCATCACCTGCTGAACGGGTCACACTGACTCTAAAACTGAAGTTGGTTAAACATATGCATGCTAAAAAGACGGAATGCTATATAGATGACTTGCAAACAATTGTGAACACGTACAATATGACATCACAATGATGGGACCCTGCCCATCATTAATGGGCTGGGTTCCTTCTGACGTTCTTTTGTTAAACGACCCAAAAGAAATTCAGGAACTGCTATCCGAAATGTATAATAAAAGTGCCCCGTACAAAACTAAAGGTGGGAGCCTATGTACGCTTACAGTGCAGTAATACCAGTCTTAATACATTCAGGAAAGGGCACGAACCAAAGTTTACGAAGGAAGTGTTGCGTATTTGACGTATTAATCAAAAACAAAACCCTCCGGCCTATAAAATAACACCGCTCGATACTGATGAACCCATCAAAGGTTTTGCTTACAGACAGGAACTAGTTCAGTGTGACAGACCTGATATTTATGCCATCAAGGTCTTGAAGAGCCGAATTAGACGAGGTATCAAGCAAATCTACGTGATTTACACTGATTATCCCGACAGCAAACCTACGTGGATTAATGAAGAAAACGTCGCGTCGTGATGTGTGGTAAACGTACTTGGAAACGAAAATTGAACTTTTATGATAAATTAAATGAAATAAAATCATCTAAACTCATCTAACTATTAACTGATGACGAAGATAGAATCATCTGCAAAATATTTACAAAAATACTGATCGAAAAATTAGTCGGTGACAAGCTAACCAAGTCACGGGTAACTAAATTTATTTCTATAATAAAACAATTAGGAAGTAAATCATTCGGGAGTAAATCGTCCGGGAACATGAACAAAACTTCATCAACCGTGCTTTGAGGGTCTTTCATATTTACTATTACCCACTGCAGTGAGCCTCATGACAAAAATAATTCATGGATGAATCGGTTTAGTACTTAGTTCCATAATCCAAGATGGATAAGCTTACAACAAATCTTATTGGCGGTAGCGCTATGCCCTTATCTATCACAACAGGGCCAGAAATAGCAGAACATAACAGTAAATATCGCAGTTAAAGGTTGAATGAACGTGGAAACGATTTGCTAGATTTTACCGTTTCGTCTGAAATAGCACTAAAATTATTTAATTTTATCCAAGGACTATATCGCACTTGTATCACTACAGAACCCACACTGGAACCGATCAAACAAAATGAGCCGAATAATGGCGGTGTTGCAGTATTATATACGGCCTCATTGCTCCCCGTGGCCAAATCGTTGTTTTCCGGTCTGCTAGCTTTGCGCAGAGGCAGTATCGTAACCAATGAGTGACCAGTGAGTAAGAAAACACCATCGCATACTGTTCTTCGCGTCTAAGCTCCAAAGTTTACAAGTTTCCAGGGTATAGAAACTTTTTTTTTTGCTGTATCATAATAAGAGCCGGTCACCGCTCTAAGCCGAATATCGCTCCGAGACCGAACATCGTCTCGTGAAGGTTAAAGTTTTCAACTAAATTGGAGAGATCGACTACCATCTCTTTAGAGCGAGAGCAATAAGGCACCTCAGAGGGATACCCCCTGGGGGTATCCCAGGCTCACCCGCCTTCCCGTGGTGTCCTCGTTATCCACCAACATTATTTTGTCCCTTTGTGTAAATACGTTTTGAGTTAAAAGATCCCTCCACCGTCCCCCCATTCAGTTTGT
>SDVV010013629.1:0-15050 GCA_016164225.1 Gammarus roeselii | reverse complement strand
TATATATATAACAGAGTTCTAAATAAATCATTGTAACACTAGCAAGCATGGATATATTACGTTTGTCACCACATCGTCTAAGAATATGTACCATAACTGTAATTACAACATTGGTGATTATATTATATTTAATCGAACTACAAATAAGCTCATACGTATATAATCAAATCACATGCAATGTGACACTCGGTCATAATATGACTGTAAATGAATCCGGGGCGAATATCGTAGATAAAACATTCGGAGAAAATAACAAGAAAGTAATTGAATCTATGCCACGAGTAAATTGATCACATCGAAGAAATGATATCAAGGTTGAAAAATTCATCATGAACGTGTCTGGAAATCAACAATCCTGCAAGAAGAATATGTGCGGAGTCTTGACCTATAATACAGCTTGTAAATTATTATGTAATTGTCAATAAAAAATGTATCTTATAAAATGTTTGTCAATATCCCCTAAAAATCATTCAGAGGACCAAGCACTGAAGTTGCAAAAGCATTGAAATGCTAATAACCTTATGTAAATAACCCGATTCCGGCTGGCCGCGTGAAACCAGTTCCTTCCGCCCGCCCCCCGCTGCGCTCACCCCGTACAAACCGGTTGAGTCAAGGTTGCATGCATCGCGTCCTACACCGGTGAAATGTTATGTGCAAATTCCCGTAGACCGGACAAAATTGCGTTTAGGTGCAATACCTACTACTCACTACTGATCGTCTATTTAGTTATTATGAGCAAAAACTACCTAGAATATACCAGCCAGGGTACAATGTAATGATACTACATAATTCAAGCTCCTCGTGATTTTGTTACAGAGGACCAGTTGCATTAGACTATGCTTAAAATTAGTATACGAATAACACCTATGAACATTGCTGTAGAATATATAGGTAGTATAGGCACAGCTCCAAATAAACAAACAGCAGTGTTAACAGCGCGGAAATAAGTTTTCAGTTCATATCTGCAATTCCGGATTTTTCCACGATGTTGGTCAGCGTGAGTCTGATTATGAAGTCGGAGTAGATCAATTATGTGATTTATTTCTGATCATCACAACAAGAGAACAGTATCGTCTTCTGGTTGGTTATCGCCAATTGGCGAATAAGCCTAATTGGCGATTTGGTAACACATTCTATCTAAATGCACAAAGGTATTTTCCAAGTGCGATCATTGAGTACATTCTAGTAAAAATGCAGATGAAACCTTAGAAATTAGATGAACCGGTGTTTAAGAGCGCGATGAGCTGACGTGTTGCAAGCGCGATGAACTGACTTGTAAAGAGCGAGATGAACTGACGTGTAGGAACGGCTGCTATAGATGTGTAATCTTTCACGTGGAGCGAGGCACGTAGACAGCCAGGGTAGTGAAGAGGCCTTGCGTTTACGGCCGAGGGATGGGAAGTGAAGTGATGAACCATCCGTTAATGCAAACGGCCTTTCAAGCGATTTTACTCAATAATATAAAGCTACTTTTGCAAGGTTTAATACCATGGCATGCAGCTGTGTATTTGGTTGTAACGAAACACGTTCGAAGCAGTCAGATGATCATCTTTCGTGAATGTCCGGAAGTGGCGCACAGTGGGGCGTGAAATGTTTCCGAGCCGACACAGCCAATACAATAATGTTCAATACAGTTCACTCAGAGTCAAGAACAGAGGAGACCCAAAGCTTGAATGACTGACTTTGTTAGTGCCAGCTAACTCGGTAGAGTTGAAAGATGAAACTCGACCTGACGTTCTTCTACCATCCTCCTGTTGATACGGCACGATTCCGCGAGTCAACAAAAGGGTGTATCAGTAATGTCTCTAGCAGCTGCCGCACTTGAATTGTTTTAAACGTCACTTTGGTGCCTAACGTCGCTGTTTTGTTTAAAAAACTATTAATCCATGCGAGAGGGATGAGAAGCAATGAATATTGATTATAGTCTACGGGCATTTTCTATTTGCATATAAAAATGGAAAGCCTGAATGTGATGGACGACCAGGAGATTCTTATTTCTGAGGTGCCGCCCAAATGGGTAAATTTTCGACTGAAAACGAATGATTATTTTTCAGTCCAATCACCTTGAAGAATATTGCGTGGAAAATGTCGAGCACTAAAATATTTTGTTTTTCTTTGTGTTGCAATTAATCCGAAGTGATTCAGGAACGATCACACTGCTATGTTTGCCAAATACGAAACCTATTAACTAATATTCTCATTGAATTTTTTGGTAATTTGTAATATGGATTTTCGTTCGATAATAAGTCCACAAACAATCAAGCTTGTTAAAGCGAACTCTCCCCTGATGGTATTGTTGTCGTAATAAGAGGGAAATACTGTGCGATCATTCCCTCATCGTTATTCATACAGATGTACGTACATAATTTTTTTTTTTTCTAAATGAACACGATTTTTACAAGGCTTTCTTTGAGTAACCGAACCGTTTATGAATCGTGCCGCTCCATGTCCAGGAGTCTACGTTCAGCGCGGTATTTTGTCTCAATGAGAGCACGCCTTTACTATCGATGTAATTTCTTCTATTATGTACTGCTTGTGATGAGTTCTCATTTATGTATAGACATGTTTACTGTGAAGTTAGAAAAAAATAGTTTGTAAACAAGATAAAATATCGCACTTGTTCATCATAATCTTCGGCATTGGTTTTCTTGGTAATTCTTATGCGCGGGGTCAAACAATTTCTTTTGTGATAGATTCATGATATATACCTCATCCTTCAGGGCCCTCAATAACATTATCAAGCGTACTGTCAAAAGTTTTTAAGTTTGCAATTGGGATATCTCAACCGCCGCCTTTGGCGCATGCGTTAACATTTTACAGGCTTCATTGATTGCTCCCCGTAAATATTTCTCGTCAGATACGGCCTAATGCATGTAATGTGAAGCAAGCTACATCGTGTACGTTTGCAAAACAAAACTGCTCATGTTGTTGTGTGGGCGGGCTTTGACCTTTTCAACAAATATGTCGACAAGGCGCAGGTCATGACGTTTTGCAGGAGTAAAATACCCATTCCTACGACAAGAGTTCAATTGAAAGGTCTACCAGTGCACATGTAGCGAAAACAAAAGGTGAACAAGGCAGTGGTGAAGAGACTTTTTGCAGGAATCGTGAGACAATATCAAATTTTGTGTATGATGCCACACACTTGGATAATTTCCCAACAACAAGTAGGACGGGATCTTTGCAGTTAAATATCCTCGAACCCCAACCTTAATTATATATTATTGTTAATGTTATCTAAAAAACAAATGTTTTCTTCATAGCAGCTCATGCTGACGAAAACTTGAAACGTATCAGCTGTGACTCATGTTATTCCTGTAATTTTGTCAGCATGTCATTATACTTAAATAAATATTAAATTCTCAAATGCTTAAATATTTTTTATATACATCGCAGATAAGTTTGTGTCACATGTATAGGATTGCTTAAAAAATGCATTATTTTAAAATCCTGTTTATCGTCTGGACTCTATGTATAAAGTATGATATTAAGAAAACTGTATTAAACATCAAACTGCAAACCGTATCAAATTAATAAGACGTTTCGGGTGGTCACCCGTCTGCAGGAATAAACACGACATGTGAAAAATAGTATGAAAGGTTTTAAAAATATTAATGTTTCAAATAACAAATGTAAGAAACAATATAATGGAATAAAATACTTATAATATTTAGCTAACAATTATAGGAATGAGAGTAGCTAAATTCTGCTTCGATTCGGATTTTAGTCTATGAATCGGAAATTATTATAACATGCTAAAGTGCCGAGGTTACCTCTGTACCGCACTGTTCAGTATGCAACCTGATTGGCACATTGTTTGTTGTCTACCGTGAAAATGTACTGTTTACCTAATATATACTTTTACTCAGCCTACATCTCTTTGCATGGGCTTCTCGACATAGGCTTTAGGATCTCTTGTGTAATATTTGTCGATTAACATATATTTTGATGTAACGTTTGTTCATTTCCATAACTAGTATCACGTCTCACTATTTCTTGATTTCCTAAATACATATCATGAGGACATTAGATTTGCTATGGAAACTGAAAAGAAAGGAAATTGTTTTCCCTCGATTGCTCAGTGTTTCGCAGCAAAACTGTGATGTCAACTTCGGCCTTTATATTAAATAGAAATGATTGTTTCCCAAGCATACAGAGTCTGTACTGAAGCCAGTGAATTCACTTGTTTGATTAATATTTTTAATACCTAATAGCTAAAATGGCAATTTTATTGAAATACATTTTCACGTTTCGCACTTAAATAGAATTACCATCAGTCATCTACTCATTTTGGTCCATCTATGCAAATATTTTTTAGTACCTTCCCTTTTCCTTTCATAGTATCCTAATTATCGGAATTATTTTCACTTCTGTTTTGGGTAACGCTGGGTAATTTCTTTTTCAATTATAAATCAATGTCCCTCGCGATTGTCCTTCTTTAGATGGGATCTGCTCTATTCGTGCGCGCAAAGAGGACTGCGTGATTAGCTGCCTTCACATTCACTGAAATAAAGCTTCCTCCAGTCACAAACTAGACCAAACTCGGATGTTAGTCTGTGCGCGATAGAGAGTGCTGTTCAAAAGACAAGGTCGCAGAGAGTGAAACCATCTCCAATTTCGCGATTTCCAACCAATCTGAGTTTTTGACCTTTGGGCTTTGGCTTCTGGGATAATATAAAATGAAGGGCTTCCTCTGGGTTTCCTCTGAGCTACGACATCCGCGATTGGGCTCACCTAGTGGCTTTGCAACTAATAAAATTCTCCACTGGGCTTCTTCTGGGTTTCCTCTTCAGGTCACAGCACACACCTGAGCAGGCACTCAACCCAGGACCTTGGACAGCGGAGGACTTACCTTGCGTGCTCTTGCCCTTTTCACCGTCTTGAGACGGTTCCTGAACAGCTGATCAGGCTGACCAGAAGTGGGTTTATAGCCGAAGATGTTGAAGATGAACCTGCAGACAACGGGCCATAAACTGTCAATTAAATGAATACTTGAACATATCCAGACCCCCAGCGTGCCTCACCCCATCTCAAGCCCAGGCAAGGGAACAGAACACAAGCCTACACCCTTTCTTTGATTTTGCCGGCGAGTTGTAGTATCATCCGCCCAAGAAAGTTTTGTACCTTCATAGGGTCTTGCTGACATAATTATTTATGTATTGCCAGCTCTGCCCATTTGCTCGTAAAAACTCAATACCACGATTCACTAAACTCGTGGTCACCACTCTTATCTCTCCATCCATTGAGAGATTGAACATTCAAGCCACTTTAAACCTTGACATAAAGCATTTGCTTTTATCACCCTGATCACTCCATCCATGTAGAGATTGAACAGCCAGGGAGACAACGCTACCTTGTCTTAGTGTCGTACCACTTACACTGGGAACCAACCACTCAACTCGCTCACACATCTGAGTCATGTTCTGCTGCCAACATATAAACTCTGAAACGCTCATAATTTCCAACACACTCCATACAAACGCAACACCCTCCTCAACGCCTTCCTGTTGTCTCTTTCGTACGTATTCTTTAGAAGTATAATGGGTGTTCCAGCGTTATGGGACCTAAAAGAAACTCGTATAAATCAAAAAGTTTTATCTGTCGAAAAAATACACTATTGAAACGAGAAAAAATAATAGGTTCAATTATATTAGTTCTTAAATATTATTCCTTGCATTAAAATGGGCCAATAATATGAGAAGTTAGGCCACACCAAACGGCAACAGGCGGAGAATGCACAGATATTTCGGAAATTGCGTGTGGGTTTTCACAGGCCCAGATTCTGTTATTTTGGTTGTTATGCTTATTTTGAGATGTAAATGGGCTTCGTCTGAAGTAATAATCTTTTCCAATAATGTAGGGTCGTTCAAAGTTTTATCCTTAAACCGTCTTGCAAACAGAAGCCCTATCTCTTTATATGCAATGGAAATGTCTCGAACAGTTGGAACCTTATAGGGGAAGAAATGTAAATCCTTTCGTAGAATACGGTGCAAAGTCGTGTTTGACGTTTCTGTTTCTTGAGCTAACCGTCGAATAGAGATTTCTGGAGTCGCACTCATTCGCTGGTGCATAACATCGATTTTCGTTGCGGTTTGTTTCATGTTATGTGTTCCTACGAGTTTTTCCTTGTCAATCAAATCGTTACTATTAAAATTTCTAGAGCATCTTTAAATCAACTTTTTGATGGAGAATTAGTTTGCCTGAAGACACTTCTGAAATATTTCTGTACGTTAGCTACGCGTCCATGCTTGATGGATTGCGTTGTGATCAAAACAAGATGTTCTCTTCCCCATGTTGTCATTATAAAGGGTTCAGAGTAAGTGGTAACTTGATTCATATCCTATTTGATGTATCATGAATACAGATGTTTACTTAGAATCTATTTTATCTTCTCTCCTCAATAGTGTATTTTTTTTTCGACGATTTTTTATTTCGAGTTATACGAGTTTCTTTCAGGTCCTGTAACGCTGGAACACCGGTAGAAACATGAAAGTCCAGAACACAGCATTTCCTAATGCAAGGTATCTCTCACAGACTTGCTCGCTGCAAAAAAACTGATCTGCACGCCCTCCGTCACTTCTGAGCCAGACTACTCCTCATCCACCTTTAACTTCTCTTAAAATATACAATTATTCTGCACAATCTATTTGCCAACAAATTTCGAAAGCACAGGCCATTTTGCAGGCTATGTCGCAATTGCACCTTGTAGTATGACATCTATGCTCCGAAATGAAGGTGTTCCCTATTTATTGTATGATAGGATTGATTTACCCTTCTAAATCAATTGCTCTAATTATGTTAATTATACTGAGTGTTTTATGTGGAGTGTGGTCTCTTGAATTGACACACTTACATACATTTACATTCAACAGTGAGCATCGTGCATAAAAAAGATAGGCACTTACTTACGTCATCAAATCAACTTCTTTGAATGTTTGTATAGCAATATTATGTCTATTTTAGGGTGATTTGACAAATGAAATATCTTCATAATTTGAAGTCCTGTGCTGTAAAATATGTTGTGCTTTATAAGTATGATTGAACCAGCCAAGAATTTGTGTCTGAAAATGTACTCAAGGTCAAAATCACCGATCCAGAAATGATTAGCACTCATAAAATCGGCAGTATACCATCCTGGATTAATTCATTTGTGGAGTCGGCAATCCCAAGTAAATCCAAAAGCCCCACCGAGATGTTTATGGCTTATTAAACTGAAATACTCATAACGTCAAAGCTTCAATATCAATTTGACGACGAAGGCTGGCTGGGTAAGGATCACGGTACATTGAAAGGTTGAAAGGTCAGGAACCTTTTCTCCGTGGCAGGGATAATTAAATTACCCACACCGTGCCTCTTTCGCTACGTAAGAGGAAACGTTCAGGGGTGGGGCAAAAAGGCTGGGCATCCTCTTTTGTATTTCATCCCAGGAAGACAGCAAGGGGAGAAGGGGCAGGAGAGAAACTTAATGTTATGGTCAGTAAGTCTGAGTGGTTGCACTGTGGATGAAACAGAGCTAGACGGATGAAATATTCATGAAGAAAAAGTCTGATGTCTCAGCGACGAGTGAGACGAAGTAGAAAGGGAAGTGAGAGTGGGATTTTGACGTGGCAAGTGGATAGAAGCCAGGCGTGGAGGTGGGTCTGGCCTGAGATAGACTGTCGTTGCTTTGAGTCATCTAGTTGTTAGGTACGTTTCGAAGTGGAAGTGGGTGTTGTCAAGATTGACAGGGTTGCAGGGGAAGCTTGATGTAGAAAGATGAACGTTTCATTATGCATTTAGACCATGTAGCAAGTCGAGCGTACAGGATAGTGATATTTTTAAGACTGATACAATGCTTCATGGTGGGGCATCCCCCATCACCACCACGGCAATGCTCAGTGGTGGTGATAGGGGACCGAAATGAGAGAGTTTAGCTGAAATAGGTGATTATGTGGTGGGGAGATGTGGTATTTAAGGTGGAAATGACAGGGAAGAGAATTTAATCGGGTTTGGCATGGAGCGATAGCGGCTGGTTGTAAACAGCTTGTTGAGGAAGAGAGAACTACGTGTACAGAGGGTTCAGGATGACCTATGATATGTAAGGTGGTGAAGAGCTGCGCTTTGGGAGTTGGTGTTATTTCGACGAAAGTGGTGGGGAGTGGGAGGCTGTTGGATTTGCGTTTGTTACTTGAGGTGGGTTGGATCATCTATACTGCTGGAAGGAACAGTGTTAGTAGGGCTGTGGTGGAGATTAACATGGGAATGGGAGAAGGAAGAGAATTAGCGATGAGATGCGAACCGAATGTGTCAAGTTTTGGAAACGAATTCCAATCGGGTTCAAAGAATAAATGTATCATGGCGTGATGGCAAAACCTGGAATTGCTGACGAGGAGTGGGAGACGTTTTGAGATGCAATGTTAAGGTGTACCAGATATGTATGCGATTAGGTGTGCGAAATATGAGTGCGATTTGCAGGAGGAAGGATTTTGAGTCGTAAAACGAGAAAAGCATTCGAGACGTGGTTGTATGGGATGTCAGCGGTGGCCGATGGCCTGTAAAGACAGAAGAGCAAGGAGGTAAAGGGTGTGGTGAGGTGTGCAAAGAGGGACGCCTATGGAAGGTTGTGAAGGCAATGGTGCGATAAATATGAGTAGAACAATTCGATGTTCTCGAAATAGGGGAAGAGCGGGAGAAAGGAAGAGTGTTGGAGGAAGGTGTTGACGAACGATTTAAACATCTTAATATTAATCGAGAGTGACTGTGTACGGAGGAGGTGGGTTGAGTATTTTGGCGAATTGTTGAATGATGAGGATGTGTTTTTGCGTGTTCTGAGTGACGAATGCTTATTTGAGGAGAAGGAAATTTTTGGGCTATTGCTGTGGATGAAGTGCATGAGGCGATGACGGTGATGAAAGCAGGGAAAGGGCCGGGCTTGGTCGGTGTTGCGGCAGAATATCCAAGTTAACGGTGTTGAATGTGAAGTAACGGTGTTGAAATGGTTGATTGAGTTTGTGTCGATTAAATATGACTGTAGCAACTCATGAGGCAATAGCCTGTTGTGTGAGGTGATCAAGATACTGGGGATTTCTGATTAACAAGATTCGAGAGGGTAAGAACGGTGCAAATTGACGAAAGTAGTATGGCTTTAGGTGTGGTAGTAGGTTTGTGTAAATTAGCTCTTTGCCGTGGGAAATAAATGTTAGAATACCTCACGTAGAGTTAAGGATGTGTTGTGTGTTTTTTTTGCGGTGAAGGAGAAGACCAACGATAGGGTCGACAGGGAGGCGTTATGAAATGTGTTGCTATTGTATGTAGTTCCAGCATAGAGTTCCTATGCTGGCAATAGAGCACGAGCCAGAGTATAGAACGAGGCAAGTGATTGGCTACCTGTTTAAACGGGACAGAGAGGGTAATGTTATGTCTTCATTTGTTCAAGAACAGTATCGATGGGTGGTAAGGGGGTGGGATTTTTTTTTGTTTTGGGGTGTTGTTGGGAGTTGAGTAATTTGTTGTTTACTCATGATTCGGCTATCGTAACAGATTCGGAAGAGAAGTTGTGTAGGCTAGTTTTGGAGTTAGGAAGGGCGTGTGAAACGAGGATGCAGCGAATTAGTGTGTATGTACGTAAAGTACTGAGATGTTCGAGTAGTTACAATGCGAGCGGAATTATGTTCTACCTAACTGAATAGTTGGTGAATCAAATGAAGTGTTTCAAGTACTTGGGCTTGCATGTAGGTGAATGAGAAGGTTTGAAAACGGTGGTTCAATGTTGAGTGGATGAAGGTTTCCAGGAGGCACTGTTGGGTGTAACGAGGCGAACAGTAATGAGTATGGATGTTCTAGAGGATGCTTTGAGTGTCAATTGTTCCAAATGGGCGGTTTAGGTCTATGACGTGGTGGGTGAGAGATGTTGAATGCATTCAAGATGAAACGTTTGAGCGGGATGTCCGGAGTATCGCAGCTGTACATGATCAGAAATGACGATGTGCAAATCAGAACGTGTAGTGCGAGAAGTTGTTGGTAAAAGTAGATTCACGATTCCCTAGGTGCTTTGACACATGGTGAAGATATATGAAAGAAGATAATCGAAAAGAACGATGAGAGCAGAAGAGAGTGGGCGTAAATCTAAAGGAAGAATCAGGTATATTTACATGAGCAGTGTGAAGCAGGAATTGAGGCAACGAAGAAGGGATTCAATGACGCGAGTGGATTAATGATTGGAAATAAATGAGTTACATCCAGACATGAAGTGTTTTCCCGCACTTGGCTATCTCGTTGAAAAATAGGAGAGGCGTGATAGGGAGAAGAGGCTTGTAGCCTATGATGCAAAGGTGTAAATCAGGATAAGCTATCAGACCCTGCTGCCGACATTAATCTCAGTGCTCGTTCATGACCTGGATTGAGTGTACTTGCTCGTTCATGACCTGGATTGAGTGTACTTGCTCGTTCATGACCTGGATTGAGTGTACTTGCTCGTTCATGACCTGGATTGAGTGTACTTGCTCGTTCATGACCTGGGTTGAGTGTACTTGCTCGTTCATGACCTGGATTGAGTGTACTTGATCGTTCATGACCTGGATTGAGTGTACTTGCTCGTTCATGACCTGGATTGAGTGTACTTGCTCGTTCATGACCTAGATTGAGTGTACTTGCTCATTGGTGGATATTTTTGCGCTGAATGGCTAAGCCCTGGCAGCCACTAGCGAGTCGTTTTGCTATTGCTACGTACCTTCATGGGGGACGCGGCCACGCATTTATGGCTTTGTGCATTTAAGAGCCAATAACATGAAAACCCTTCGTTCAATCACTATCGAACATGTTCTTTGTCATTGTGTCAACTAACTTTAACTATTGTTAGATACCATTAGATTACAGTTTTTATGGCGAATGATGACAGACTTGTCCTCCAAACCTGACACTATTAAATGGAAACCATCAAAGTGACATATAACACGACATTTTTTTACAAAATATCATGAGATTCGCTAGTGATAAAAAAATATGTATAAATTTCGAAGCTCCGGTCACTCTATTGAATGTCATGTCTCGTGAGTAAATATGAACAAAGCCTTTATTTCTGCTTGCCAGTTAGAGACCGGACAAAATAAAACCTCTTTCAGCAGAGATAAAAACTAACAAGCTTCAGATTTAAAAATAGAAATAACGACCACCAATTAACAAGACGAGTATTAACTGACTGGGAGATATCCACTAGACATGGTACTATTTGAAGTAGGAATATAGACAGCACCACTTCGCTTTAGTGTTTCATAACATGATTATATTAACATGTTTTTTCTTTCATAAAAATATTTGCGACCCTACAAATTAATTCCTTCTAATGAGTGTAGCACTAATCAACTCAGTGGGCATTCAAGCAGCTGGGATCAACGATAGACAACCCGAAGGGAGGGTGTATAGGTCGGGTATGATTCGAAGGGAGGGTGTACAGGCCGGGTACGATTCGAAGGGAGGGTGTACAGGTCGGGTATGATTCGAAGGGAAGGTGTACAGGTCGGGTATGATTCGAAGAAAGGGTGTACAGGTCGGGTATGATTCGAACGGATGGTGTACAGGTCGGGTATGATTACGACTGTTTCCTTGAATGCCAGGACTTAACTATTAATTTGCGAATTATATGTCAGATGATATATCTATCAATCAAACAATGTATGCGAAAGGAATAACCCTTTTTGCACGCAGATGTTTTCATGATTGCAATTGAACGTGAACTTTCCACATGGAGAACTAAAATATACCTTTCCTGTCCTCATAGGTGGACATGACAACAGTAGCTATCAACGAACAACAGACATAAAAACTCGCTCAACATTTTAGGACTGATTTAGGACCTTTAGGACCTTTCCACGTGCTAAGTTGAACCGTTATGCCGTTTACGCTACTCCGTGTTGAGTAGAATTGAACTCCAAAGTAAGGGTTTGTGGATTGATTGGCCAAATTGTTTCACTTCTGTATACCTCTCATGGGAGTAATTTGAACGGTGCGCTAGTTTATCTATTCAATTACTAGAGTAATACCATCCGTGCATCAAGGTGAAGAAGTTTTGTGCTGATATGTGCTTCTCTAGTTTCATTTTATACAAATTCAATTAGGTAAGAAATTTCAGTTCCAGCATATATATAATTATACATACTCTTGAGATATAATTTTAAAAAATGAACCCGTCTGATATTCATCAAACTGATGCACCGGAACTCACAGTTTGTCTACAGTTTTAGAATGATAACGCTCAAGTAATAAACAGTGAAATATAGACAATTGGAATAACCGAAAACCTGAATCCGACATCATCAGGTAAAGTTCAGTAACGGACCCTTGCTAATAAGAAAATTGAAACGAAGTTTACGAAGTGTTTACTTCAGAAATGTTACTGCAAACTTATTTCAGATAAAAAAATTATTCATCTACGTGTTGACTACTCTATCTGTATCACAGGATGCCAAAGAAGGAATCTTGCAGAGTAATTGCACCTCAAGAAAGGCCAGCGCTAGGAACATATTTCTCTGAACCAACTCAGTTGCCGGCATTGGCAACCTGAAGCAGCAGTATCATAGGACACCACTTCCTCCATTTCGTTACGATGATCGCGGTAGAACAAATATGGGGACATTTGGCTCCGATTATAGCAACTCGGAATAGAATAAGCGTCTTTATAAGCCAGTACCTCAACAAAAGAATTGGATCAACTCTCGTATGCAAATGCAACTTATTCGATTCTCTCATTTTCCGATATATGAGTAGTTTTAGTATTAAATTTCTAAGTAGAACTAGGTACAGTGGAGGAAGAAAATTCGTTTTTGGTTAGTGTGTACCATGAAATACAAATTCGACCCTCCCAATGTGGGATTTAACTAAATGTAGAAATTTCTTGCTTTCACATATGTGGACCAAGCTTCTAAATTGGTAATATAATTAAATTTCCGATGAGTTCAATATCGGACAAAAAAGGAACATTGAAGATTTTACTTAGTTTTCAATAACAAACAAGTTTTCTTCCGCTACTGTTCATAGTTACAAATCTATACCTATTCTGCGTACAGTAGCGAAAGAAAATTGGTTCATGGTCAGTCTCCAGCCTTCAAAACAAACCCGACTTTTCTCAGGTGAAATTTAATTTCATGGATAAATTTGATGCTATTGTATCTGGACCAAGCTTCTTAATGAATGATACGAATTAAATTTCCGATAAGTTGAAATATTGCGCTAAAATTGAACAATAGAGATTTTTTTGAAATTTTCAATTATTAACTAATTTTCTTAAGCTGCTGTACGCAGGTTGGGAATTCTTCTGGTACACATACCGGAGGAAAGTACTACCGACGTTTTTATTTGTAACGTTAGCGCGACGGGCATTACTTTTTTGCTTAGTACCGCATGTGATACCACCGGTAATTTTCAATATGTTACTTCAGCAGTAGAGGTATCCGGTAATACTGGAGGAAAAGTAGTATCCGTTTCACTTCCATTACCATTCATTTTTGTTTAAAGACTGACCAATGGTTTACTTTCGGATTCCAATCCGAGAAGATGAGACTAGACCACCATTCTTCATTTCTTCACTCAAAATGATACAGCCTGTTTTTGGTGCGATGATACTTTTTTATGAGGCAATGACTTGCTGAAATAAACGGCTACCATAAGCAAAGACAGAGGTGGGTCTTCATGATAAGGTGTTAATAATTCGTCCGAAATAGTAGTTTGAGTTGATCTTTGCGCCCTGTGTCATCTTGAGACCAAGTGAGAGCCCATGATGACACTTCCTCTGAGTTCGGCATGAAATATCACTCCTTCTATCTGGCCAACAAGCTTTCGGTCACTCAACTGAAGCCAAACATTCGGGATGCATTCCCATTTAACCGTTAAGAAGAGAGTGGAAAAGTTTATTTTCAGATACCGGCAAGCCCATTTACTCCTCTTAAGCTGCCACCTCAGCCTTCAGTCGACTCAAATGCCTTTAAGGAAGCTTGCTCAAATAAGTCTTTGCTGGCTGCTCACGTATCCTCATACCACAAGGAACGAATGTTTATCACGACCCATTTAATAGTCTCCTGCTTGAGGGGTTATACCAGAACCTCTCAGATCGGGAATCCTGCCACGTCAGAACTTCGCATATCGGGAATAATACCACGTTTTGCAACAACAAATTTTGAAAATAATCACATGAACGCATAATTACTGCATCCCTCCTAATCAAAGATGTCAAACCAGATCAAGCACCGTCCAACCAATTGCGAGACTTCTTCAAAATTTTCTTTCTCGTTCCAGACTTCAGATTGGTCACTTCATGCATTTGTCACCATCACATCGAGCAAAACAGAAATAATTTTCCTATATTTGCTGGTATGACAAATATTCAATTTGCAGTACCTTGGTTCACTCACTTCATCATTTAAAGACAGTAACGAATGCATGGGAACCCTCGATACGATGCGTTTTATTATTTGACACTTGTCAGCAGTAATTTTAACACTGCTTCACATGCAGAGAAGGACTGTCCAAATACCTGTGACAATTGGTATGAATGAGACACAAAAAACACTATGTTTTGAACAAGTTTTAAACGTAACCGGTGCCATCACTTCAAAGGATTATTTCACACACTCTTCGCGTGGAACAGCAGTGGGTGCTTGTGTTGAATCTCAATAACTTGAATCACGGCTCTTCTTACGCGAAATTAGTATCAATATTACATATGAGTGAATTGATCGTTGTTAATTTTTTTTTCTATATATTACGTATTTCTTAGTAAAATGAAATACTGTCTACAAATACAAGTACCACTACTGGCTGTATATTTTTGAAGATACCTTTACCATTTCCGCTGGTGATTTTTTTGTTACTTCCACTACCGATACCGACGGTATTCTAAAGTACCGCCTGCACACCTCTGTTATTATATTACGGATGATGCAGCTTTTATAGGCTGTACTATGTTATACGTGACATTGATTATCAACAATAATATTTAAAGTCATTCCATTGACAAAACATAACATGTATTAGATTCACTAATAGTGATTACTTATTGGTGATCGTAATGGTTATATGTA
>SDVV010013628.1:0-15051 GCA_016164225.1 Gammarus roeselii | reverse complement strand
TTCATGAGTGAACACTTATATTCATGAGTGAACACTTAGATTCGTTAGTGAACACTTAGATTCATGAGTGAACACTTAGATTCATGAGTGAACACTTAGATTCATGAGTGAACACTTAGATTCATGAGTGAACACTTAGATTCATGAGTGAACACTTAGATTCATGAGTGAACACTTAGATTCATGAGGGAACACCTGGAGTCATGAGTGAAACTGGATTGGAAGATCCTTCATCCGCAGGAAGTGTTTAGGAATTATTCAATTATTTATATCATAATTATCCATATCGTCCAACTAACACCAATTGGCGCTGTTCGGCATCTGCTTGGTTTCCTTTAACTATGCATTTGGGATAGAACAATGCACATAGCATTTCTGAACGTGCCGGTTCGTGCACGTTGACTGTAGCGCTAGCAAAGAGTTGAACATTTGTATAGCAGCATGTGCAGCGTGGCGAAGGAAGGTACTGCCACATCGCTACGGCATGCTGCAGTACAGCAAGGGAGGACGCACAGCTGCAGCGTAGTAGGGGTGGGCACTGCAACACAGCAGCCGTATAGCAGAGAAGTGCACTGCGCCATACAGCTGCAGTGTAGTAGGGGAGGGCACTGCAACAGAGCGGCCGTATAGCAGAAGGCGGCACTGCAACATACAGCTGCAGAGTATTAGGGGGCAGCACTGCTACACAACAGCAGGGGAGGGCATTACTTCACGTAGCTTTGCGCAAAATGGTGCGGGGGAAGAAGAGACTAGTGGAGGCCATTGTCGTTAGTGGGGTGATTAGCGCTCAGCAGACGGGGCTATTCAAAGAGGGTGGCCTGCCCCATCCAGCACTAATATTGGTACGAACTGCTCCAGCCGCCCTGCCCAGCACTAATATTGGCACAAACTGCTCCAGCCGCCCCGCCCAGCACTAATATTGGCACGAACTGCTCCAGCCGCCCCGCCCAGCACTAATATTGGCACAAACTGCTTCAGCCGCCCCGCCCAGCACTAATATTGGCACAAACTGCTCCAGCTGCCCCGCCCAGCACTGATATTGGCACAAACTGCTCCAGCTGCCCCACCCAGCACTAATATTGGCACAAACTGATCCAGCCGCCCCGCCCAGCACTGATATTGTCACAAACTGCGCCAGCTGCCCCGCCCAGCACTACTACTAGCAGAGATTGATGCTGGGTGTGTTGCTGCCCCGTTCAGCACTAATATTTGCACAAACTGCTCCAGCTGCCCCACCCAGCACTAATATTGGCACAAACTGCTCCAGCCGTCCCGTCCAGCACTAATATTGGCACAAACTGCTCCTGATGCCCCGTCCAGCACTAATATTGGCACAAACTGCTCCAGCTGCCCCGTCCAGCACTAATATTGGCACAAACTGCTCCAGCTGCCCCGTCCGTCTAGCACTATTATTGGCACAAACTGCTCCAGCTGCCCCGCCCAGCACTAATATTGGCACAAACTGCTCCAGCTGCCCCGTCCAGCAGTAATATTAGCACAAACTGCTCCAGCTGCCCCGCCCAGCACTAATATTGGCACAAACTGCTCCAGCTGCCCCATCCAGCACTAATTTTGGCACAAACTGCTCCAGCTGCCCCGCACAGCACTAATACTAGCAGAGATTGATGCTGGGTGTGTTGCTGCCCCGTCCAGCACTAATATTGGCACAAACTGCTCCAGCCGCCCCGCCCAGCACTAATATTGGCACAAACTGCTCTAGCTGCCCCGCCCAGCACTAATACTAGCAGAGATTGATGCTGGGCGTGTTGCTGCCCCGTCCAGCACTAATATTGGCACAAACTGCTCCAGCCGTCCCACCCAGCACTAATATTGGCACAAACTGCTCCAGCCGCCCCGCCCAGCACTAATATTGGCACAAACTGCTCCAGCTGCCCCGCCAAGCACTAATACTAGCAGAGATTGATGCTGGGTGTGTTGCTGCCCCGCCCAGCACGAATATAGGCACAAATTGCTCATGCTACCCCGCCCAGCACTAATATTAGTAGACATTGATGCTGGGCGTGTTGCTGTCCCACCGATCATGAATATTTACAGACTTGTTCTGACTGGTGATGGGTGCGTGCTGCTGCCTCACCCAGCACTAATATTAACACAGTGTTGCTAATATTAGCACATACTGGTGCTGGGTGCGTGCTGCTGCCTCACCCAGCACTAATATTAAAAACTGGATTGGGTGCGAGCTGTTGGTGCTGACAAACTTTAATTGGAAGTGGGAACAAGCAGCTCCAAGGGAAGCAAAATAAAATAGGCCTGGGCGCCCGTACCATAACATCGAAGTTGTTAAGGGCCAAGCCCAAAAACATGGCGTGTCGTCTCGCTAAACGGATTTGCACCTCAACATCGCAAGGCCCATCTTCCCTGTAGCCGACCGACATCAGCGCTGCTCGAGTCCCTACAGATCATCCGTGCAAGTCGTTCATCATCCATTCGTGCGACGACTGTTGGGCGTCCGACGGCGCTCGTGTTCCGTCCATCTAACAAGGCCTCTCCCGACTTCGTCCGACCATTAGCGCCCGTCCGCTCAGTCTGTCCACTAGCTGTTCTCCCCGCCACGTCCGTCTAGCAACGAGACCTGCCTTCTCCGTCCGTTCATCAACCGCCCCTCGCCTAGTCCGTCCCACTGCTTCGTCCAGCCACAAACCATCTCCCTTGTTTCGTCGTTCACCAACTATCTCCCTGATCCGTCCGCACACCCCTGCTTCGTCCTCTCCCGGCCATCAAAGCTCGCCCTAATGGACTGATTGACAGGGCGACACAATAGCCGGCCTTTCTAGGGAAATGGACCTGCTGAAAAAATGGTGCGTTGCGTCACTGAAAGGCTTCAATCGGTTGTTGGACGCCAGGGACGGAGGCAGGGAAACAGATACGGGGCGACAGGTTACTGGTGCACGCGGCAAGATGCCATCCTGCAGGTGAGGCAGTGCAGTAGGATTCAACCAAGCAGCACTCGTGCAAGAGGTTTCCGAAATAAGAAGTTCGTTCAGGTGCCCTGCTTGCTTGCCAACGGAGACGCATGGCAGCCTAACATATTCTGGCACGCTGCCTTTGTAAATGCTGAGGCCGATTGAGAATTACTGAGTAAAACGACGAGTGGAAATACCTCGCTTACTGCAACAAAATAGATTTGAATTTGTGGGACGAGCAAATCCAGGTCAGCCCGGCCAACTGGAATAGATTCGTTATATTCAAAGTTAAATACTCAAAAGAACTGGCATCTGAACGGTTCCACGCCTGCATGTGCTGCAAACAAACTTGCAATAGGTTGGAAATAACAGGAGCTCATAATACAAGTACTTGAGCGATTTCACAGAACCGTCGGATCTACGATGGATTAGGGAAACCATAACATACGAGGACACTCATAAATCTCGTACAACTGAACGCTGCAGGAATCAACAAAATACTGGAACTTCAGGCCGCAGTTGGCAAAGGAATTACTGTGAAAGTGAACGGAAAGCGTTTACATCATCTGACCAGGGAGGGGCTTAGGTGAAGCTGTGCAGGGGTCTAGTCAATAAGTGGGAAGGGAGTGATGCCGGAAGGGATGATGCGGTCCCATGAGCCCCACCACGCATTGCGATCCTCTCGTTGAGATGCTGCGCCGATACTAGCCTAAAACTTACACTAGCTATGAGTTCCACCACGCATTGCGATCCTCTCGTTGTGATGCTGCGCCGATACTAGCCTAAAGCTCAGACTAGCTATGAGCCCCACCACGCATTGCGATCCTCTCGTTGTGATGCTGCGCCGATACTAGCCTAAAGCTCATACTAGCTATGAGCCCCACCACGCATTGCGATCCTCTCGTTGTGATGCTGCACAGATACTCGCCGTAAGTTCATACTAGCTATGAGCCCCACCACGCATTGCGATCCTCTCGTTGTGATGCTGCGCCGATACTAGCCGTAAGCTCATACTAGCTATGAGCCCCACCACGCATTGCGATCCTCTCGTTGTGATGCTGCGCCGATACTAGCCGTAAGCTCATACTAGCTATGAGCCCCACCACGCATTGCGATCCTCTCGTTGTGATGCTGCGCCGATACTAGCCGTAAGCTCATACTAGCTATGAGCCCCACCACGCATTGTGATCCTCTCGTTGTGATGCTGCACAGATACTCGCCGTAAGTTCGTACTAGCTAGCTACTCAAAGCTCAGCGAGAGAAGGAAGGCAGGATTCCCAGATGTGATCTTAGAAGCGAAAATGGTCATCGGTTGCCACAGGGGGGATGGCGCTGCGGAAGCTGTTAAAGGGTGGGGTGTGATGGCTCCCCGCTTCGATCACCTACCAATTCGAAGGTTATCCACTCCACTGGAATAGAGTTCGCCATATTAGGTTTTCCAAGACCCAGCATGCATGCAAATTGGAACTTTTTCTAAAGATTTAAAATTTGTTTAGGTATAATAACATCTTGACAAAAGTACAGAAATATCAGAATACATAGATTATTCGTACAAAGTCTTTGTCAGCGTGAGCTGTTCTGATGACAACATTGACTATTTAGATAAACATAATATTAACTCATAACTAAGGATGAGGAGTAAGTTTACCTTTACATCCTTCCAACCGATGAACATGGAAGGAAATTCTATATTCTTCACGTTCAAAGATGTCGATACAATAAAAGTATTACATTGGACCATTTAGGAGGAATAAGCCAAGCAAGTATGGTCACTGATGACACCAATTAACAGTTTAGTTAGCAAGACACGTTACACATGCGTACGAATAAAGCATTTCAACGAGTTCTTGCCTGGTCAGAGCCAGACGTGAAATGAGGCTCTCCAGAATGAACAGCTGAGGCTTGCAATAAACACAAAAAACGTTTGCTCGCAGACACGAATCAGCGACACCGATTTTGTAGATAAAATTTCTTATAATTTAAACCTCGTATAATAGGCAAACGGCAAAGCCGCCACCACCACCGGTGAAAGTAACATCGAATTTCAATGGGTGTGCGGCACGGGCCTGAGCCGTGATTAGTCGGGCCAAGGCTAGCCCTTCACAGTAGCTACATGGTGGTACCACGCGGCTCGTGCGGTGGGTGATGGGCAAAACGGTGCGGCCGCACGTCCGTCTGTCGGCGCGGCGCTAGGCGTCTCTTATCGATCATTGGCGTGGAGAGGCGAGAAGGGAGAGGAGACAAGATACGCCGGGGAGCAACAGCATTGGGGAGCACGGCTGCACTGCGAGCTGTGTGAAGCAGCGCTGAGAGCCGTCTAAAGCAGCACTGTGTAAGACACAGCGTAGGCCCCACTGCGTGAGGCTGCGATGACAGCAGCTGAAGCAGAACTTTATAATTCCCAGTTTGGGTAGACCACACTGTGTGCATCAGCGCTGACAAGTCAAGAGTAGCGCTGTGTAAAATACAGTGGCTGAAGCAGCACTGTGTAAAGCAGTTTGCGTAGACCGCACTGTGTGAAGCAGCGCTGACAACAGTCAACAGAAGCGCTGTGTAAAACACAGTTAGCATAGCACTGTGTGAAGCAGCGGTGACAACAGTCTCAGAGTATCGCTGTGTAAAACTGTTAGCGTAGACCGCGCTGTGTAAAGCAGCGTTGACAAGAGTCAACAGAAGCGGTGTGTAAAACAGTTAGCGTAGACCGCAGTGGTTACAACAGTCTATGAGTATCGCTGTTTAAGGTAAAACACAGTTGGCGTAGACCGCCCTGCGTGAAGCAGTGGTGACAACAGTCTATGAGTATCGCTGTGTAAAACACAGTTAGCGTAGACCGCACTGCGTGAAGCAGCGGTGACAACAGTCAATGAGAATCGCTGTGTAAAACACAGCGTAGACCGCACTGCGTGAAGCAGCGGTGACAACAGTCTATGAGTATCGCTGTTTAAGGTAAAACACAGTTGGCGTAGACCGCCCTGCGTGAAGCAGCGGTGACAACAGTCTAAGAGTATCGCTGTGTAAAACACAGTTAGCGTAGACCGCACTGCGTGAAGCAGCGGTGACAACAGTCTATGAGTATCGCTGTGAAATACACAGTTAACGTAGACCGCACTACGTGAAGCAGCGGTAACAACAGTATCGCGGTGCAAAACACAGTTAGCGTAGACCGCACTGAGTGGAGCAGCGGTGACAACGGTCTAAAAGTATCGCTATGTAAAACACAGATAGCGCAGACCGCACTGCGTGAAGCAGCGGTGACAACAATCGAAGAGTATCGCTGTGTAAAACACAGTTAGCGTAGACCGCACTGCGTGAAGCAGCGGTGACAACAGTCTATGAGTATCGCTGTGTAAAAAAAGTTAGCGTAGGCCGCAACTGCAAAATGTGGGCTTCACGCTACCAAATTCCTACCTCTAGAGGAGCCAAAAATAGCAAGCGTTGACAAATCTCGTCCAGCACAGAGAAAAACTTACGTAACCTCCTGGACACAACAGTTACGCTTCTTTTCTTCAGCGACTGGAAGAATGTGCGACAAATCGCGTCATGATCAGTCCGCATTACCACCACCGAGCACTTGAGACGCTTCTGACAGTCTTGACATTTTTTGTCTAGCTAAAACGGCGTAAGGTGCGATTCGAAGAATAAGGTCAGAAGGAATAAATCACCCTCACAACGTTCCCTTGGAATGAAACAAAGAAGTTCGGTCAACTACTAATAATGTGACTCCATTTGTTTGAGACAAGAACATTTCTGCCAGGTTGAATACGCGTTCGATTATATAGAAGCAATGTAACGTGGCGTGAAAGTGGCAACAAAAACGCCACATCTTCCTAGCCGCAATACGAACATGTGGGTTCAGCAATATTTCAATCATTTATTGTCATGTGCACATTGCCAACACGAGATGAGGCAGTTTCTAGCCAAGCCTTTTGATTCATCGAACATGAACTCTTTCCAAGAACTCTTTGACGGGATGTCCCGTTATTTCATTCATACACAGCGCGTTTACAGCGCGCTGTGAGGCTCACACACCCCAGGGCTCACACAACGTGAGGCTCACACACCGCGAGGTTTCACACAACGTGAGGCTCACACACCGCGAGGGCTTACACAACGTGAGGGTTCACACAACGTGAGGGTTCACAAAACGTGAGGTTTCACACAACGAGAGGGCTCACATACCGTGGGGGTTTACACAACGTGAGGCTCACACACCGCGAGGGCTCACACAACATGAGGATCACACACCACGAGTGCTCACACAACGTGAGGATCACACCGCGAGGGCTCACACAACGTGAGGTTCACACGCCGCGAGTGCTCACGCAACGTGAGGCTCACACACCACGAGGGTTCACACAACGTGAGACTCACACACCGCAAGGGCTCACAGAACGTGAGGCTCACACACCACGAGTGCTCACACAACGTGAGGCTCACACACCACGAGGGCTCACACCGTGAGGGCTCACATACCGTGGGGGTTCACACAACGTGAGGCTCACACACACCGCGAGGGCTCACACACCGCGAGGGCTCACACAGCGTGAGGATCACACACCACGAGTGCTCACACAACTTGAGGATTACATACCGCGAGGGCTCGCACAACGTGAGGTTCACACGCCACGAGTGCTCCCACGTAAGGCTCACACACCGCGAGGGTTCACACGTGAGGCTCACACACCGCAAGGCCTCAAACAACGTGAGGCTCACACACCACAAGTGCTCAAACAACGTGAGGCTCACACACCGCGAGGGCTCACCACGACAAGGCGCGTTGTGGAGGCTTTTGATGGAGCTCCTTAAACAGCTTTGTCAAAGCTGTGAAGTTTAATGGCAGCAACAAAAGAGATCAATTTCAAACGAGCTTTTAACACCGTAGCCATCCATCGCGCTGTTGAGGTGACAGTGTTGCGTAATGAACTCTGAAACACTGATTCGCAACGTGAATTTGAATTATCATGCAACTGCATTAGTGCAATAAATGGGCACCTCCTCCAATACAACGCAACAGAGCGCCGTGGAGGAAATAGACGTTGTTTGTGCCTGGCTTCACTGAAACAAACATCAGGGATACACTGTATCCGAATACGGGCTGAAAACGCGCCAAAAGTATTTGGAATAAATACACAAGTTCATAACGGCGCGGCAAATATCGAGCACCTATTTCTGAGACCAGTTTATGGTCGAACAAATGTCAAATAAACTCTGAAAATCATTGTATCCTTCGAAGCTATTGGGCTGAACCAACTGTTAGGAAATAGTTATGAAATCTAGACGATTGATGAAATCCAGGCGATAGATGAAATCCAGGTAATTGATGAAATCTAGGCGATTGATGAAATCTAGACGATTGATGAAATCCAGGCGATAGATGAAATCCAGGCGATAGATGAAATCCAGGTAATTGATGAAATCCAGGTGATTGATGAAATCCAGGTGATTGATGAAATCTAGGCGATAGATGAAATCCAGGTGATTGATGAAATCTAGGCGATAGATGAAATCCAGGTAATTGATGAAATCCAGGTGATTGATGAAATCTAGGCGATTGATGAAATCCAGGCGATAGATGAAATCCAGGTAATTGATGAAATCCAGGTGATTGATGAAATCTAGACGATTGATGAAATCCAGGCGATAGATGAAATCCAGGTAATTGATGAAATCCAGGTGATTGATGAAATTTAGGCGATTGATGAAATCTAGACGATTGATGAAATCCAGGCGATTGATGAAATTCAGGTGAGTGATAAAATTTAGGTGATTGATGAAATCTAGGCGATTGATGAAATCTAGGCGATTGATGAAATCTAAGCGATTGATGAAATCTAAGCGATTGTTGAAATCCAGGCGAGTTATGAAATCTATGTTCAACAAATGCAAAATCCCGTTGAAATGTAATTTACCAAGGAAGTTGAAATCATTTCATCGAGGATCTTTTATTGACAAGGAAAATCCTTAATATTATGACTTAAATTTAATGGAAGAAACATACCTATTAGTAACTTGAGGGGACGGCATCAACGGAGTTATATAAAGAAAAATAAATAGATACGTAAAAAAACACAGAAATTATAAGCGCGAAATGTGACCTTTGGAGCTGGCAGATTGCCTTGTTTGGAATCAAACTAACTCCTACTCGAAATGAAGAGGTTAAAATACGTAGGTGTACGGAAGGTAGGTAGAGGCATATACAAACAATTAAAGTATTCAGCGACCAAAAACAAGCACTTTATACAAAGTAGGTACAGTTTTTTGTATGATGGGTGTTAACGCACACAAATATGAAGTAGGTGACCGGTCAAAGCGTTAGTTTATTCAAACTCAAAGCGCTTACTAAGTACAGCTGCTACGACTGTTAGATGCAACGTTACAAAGCAACCAAATGCATTAAAACGTGAGAAACAGCTGCATCATGTCTCGGGAAGGAAAGAAGCTTCTTCTCAGAGCACTGCTTGTTAGAGGCGTCTTGTGGCAGCCCCGGAGGAGTTCAAGTGCAACAGCCTACGCTGGTGATGGGATGATACCCATGGAAGGGTGGTGGCGGCGGCAGCAGCAGCGGTGACGGTGGTTATGGGAAGGTAACAGCAGAATAACGTGGGGACAACCAAGAGAGAAGAGGATTGCTCAAACCAAAAAGCGTTCAGGGTTATCGGAGAAATCAAAGACCGCGCTGTTTCAAGCCATGAAGGGACGTCGATGGCATTTGAAAATAAGGGGTTCAATGAGTTCAAAGAAAATCTGTTCCCGCTTTCTTTTGGACCGAAAGACAAAACTATTCTTGTTTCACTATTAATCAATACTGGAAAATATCATTCATGAAGAATCTATCACAATCTTGAAATGCAAATGCCAAAAATAAACTACCATGATCAAAAATCTGGCGGAAAAAATGCGCCTCATGACTTTCTTAAATGGTAGTCGGCCGGAAAAAATGCGCCTGAATTCTTTCTGGATTGGTAAACCGAAAAAGATTTGTTCCCGCTTCTTCCCCTCCAACCCTGCTCGAATAGAAGCAGGCCAACAAAACAAGGCTGGCAAAGGGTTAGGTTGGGAATACGGTTACCAATCATGAGCGAGGTGCCTGAGTGGCGGGCCAAAAATAAGGGGAATCGCGTTTGGCAGAAAAAATCCGTCTTTAAAAATGACTAGTTTGTTCACATTGTTGACTTTTCCCTTTGCCTCTCAATCGAGAACGGGGCACCTTACACGAGTCGCTATTTCTATGTCAAGGGTGACAGCTGCTGCTACTACTACTACTAGATCTTAATATCGTGGCATAATCTCATACTTGGGATTCGACAAAAATGGTGCGAACGTCAGTGCAGTGGCACAGACACATTACGCTAGCTTAACAGCTTGAAAAAAACTCGGTGCCATGACAGAATTTACCAAGAAGTTATCTCAAAAGCAAACATTATTACGATGGGGTGAGCCGCTGTGACGCGGTCGTTCGTATATTTGCCGGATTGGTACGGAACAAGGAACATGAGCGGAACGGAAGCCAAAGAACGGTTTGTTGGTGTGCGGTTCAATGGACACAACGAATGAGATAAAATATTAATGATAGCTCAAGTGTATCCTGGTGAGCAGGGCTTGGCAGGTAGAGGGATTAGCTGCAGCTATGTAGTGTACGCAGCAAAAAGAAGAAAAAACGCCATTAGCAAGATCAAAAAAGAGGCGTCAGTTAATGGTTAAGACTGGTTGGTTAGGAATATAAGGTCATATGCGAGCAGGAAGAGGTCGGCCACGTTCAACCACTGCCAGGATCTACCGTGTGGAAATGACTCGGAAAAAAGGTTTTGTCCGGATAGAAAACCTGCAAGTGGTTGTCGCTGACTTCCCGGACTCCCTGTTTACACACGACCTTAGGCCATAGAAAAAGATAAGGATGATGGGAAAAGGCAGGGACAATGAGGGATAAGATCACCTGGCTGCTGCTGCCGCTGCCGAAGCTTGAGAAGCTGCGGCTGCCGTTGCCGCCACAGCAGGAGACAAGAGCCCTGCTGCTGCTAGCTCCTCCATCGTCACTGAGTCTAGCTAAATTCGTGTGGTGAATGGCGACCTCCTCAATGTTTAACAGGGTTTTCTTCTTGGGAGAAGCGATTTCTTTGTCTCAACACACGCCTAGTTATTTTATTTTTTGATGTTTGCCGTTGCGGTCGCTTCTCCCAACTCGAGGGAAGCTCTTGAGGCAGTGATTGGGTCGTGGATTATCGATTTCCAATCTCGTATTCTCAGACTTTAAATCTGACAGAAATAGGCATGATAGACTTTCGGTTACTTGTGAGTAGGATGGTTTTCACTTAACTTCGTCGGAGCCTGTGTCCAGTTTAATAAAATTATTTGAAAGCCTTATTGGCTAGAAGAACTCGATCGGGTGGCTGTTTTCCCTTTTTTGTTGCCAATTCTTGGCTTAGAACGTTAAATTTCCCTTCAACAAAAAGCTGTCGAAACTTAGAAAGATCAGTAACGGTTTCAAGATCACAAAAAATTGATACCACAGTAAAAACTTCGAACTGTGTTTTCTTCTTTCGGTCAACACGGCATGCGTCTTGATGCTAACATGAATGATTACACCTAAAAATGTTATGCGTGGCACTTTCGGCAGAATAAATAAAATATTACTGACAAACTAGTTTTTTAGGATCACGGATTTTTTTTACGAAGGTAAACTAACTAGTGAAAATATCAACAACAAAAATGTTACTGAGCCAACTTCTTAGGCCTCGCTAAACTGAAACAACTACAATGCATGAAACGTACAAGTTCAGATATTATTCTGAAGGAAAACAATAAGCCTTTCCAAAGTAGTATAGAAGTAGGTAGTGAATGCTACAGTAGATGTGAAAATATAAGAGTAGTCTCTCACCTTGCTGCAACAGGTCTCAGGTTCTATCGTAGTATGAAGGAACCAAGTCTTGAAATGAAGCACCCGATAAACTCTGCCAACGCACCAACAAGAATCCTACAAGTTTCTTCGTTTTTTTTCAGGAATCAAGTACGAACGAATAACACTGTTTCCCTGAATTAACAGACGGGTTACTTGGCGAAGTCTACTCAAAACACCCGGTACTCGGCAAGTGTACTCAATATTACAATATCAACAGAAACCGAATAAGTTCTTTGGTCAACGATAAAATCTGTTAGCAAGAAAAATCACAAAGAAGAAGCGTTAGTTAATAGCAGTAACAGCGACGATTCGGGAAACAGGTACTGACTCAATTCAGGTCTATTTCATACCTAACGAATGACTAACAGCAGGTAAAGGTATTATTCACATGTCTTATGCACCAAACGCTATGACGTGTGATCAAAATCTTCCGAGTATTGGCAATGATGCTGCTGTTACTACTACTACACCAAATAAGGGTGGGTATCGTGTGAGGAAAAGCAGGAGTCGCGGGATCCTTCCAAAGAGTGGGCGCCAAGTGACAACTCGTGCGGCGGACTGAGACGAGAGAGGGTTGCTTCACACCGGCCTTTGGGAGAGCAGGAGTACGATGGCGATGATAAGAGCCAACAAACAACACGGCTTCACCAACCGCCACTTCGCCCAACACTGAACTGCCGCCTCCGACGCTACCGACCGACCGACCGTCGACCCTCCTCCGAGCTAATGCCCCACCGCCACCTCCACTACACCAACACCTCCAGATGCTGGTGCACGCGCTCACAAACGTACGGGCTCACACAGTGGCGGCGGTACCCCCTCGGAACACGACGTACACACGAAGAGCCCTCATCGCGGCACGCGCACAGAGCAGGGGATCCTGGCGCGGTAGCACCAGCAGAAGAACGCTGATGAGGAGGGAGGGGAGGACAGATACACACACGCACCACCAACTTAACTCGCGGGACGACCCACCGCGGAGGAGGAAGGTGGGTTGAGGGGGAAAGGATTTACGCACACGGAACCCCTCCGCCGCACACAAACTCACACACGCACTCGGACGCTTGTTTCGCGCACGCGCCGCCGGGCACGCGTCGCTGCCTTCGTTGCACTACCATCACTTTCGTCGAGGCATCGTCACTACCACCACCAACTCGGATTGGAGAGGTGGCGGTGCTCCAGAGCGCGGTCAGACTGGAAGCAGCACTCGCTTCCGAGGTTGCATCGCGATCCAGTACGTATCCTCCTCCCTGCATCCGCACGGCCAAACAACACAGCCTGATGCGAGTGCCTTGTTGGAGTGCAAACCCTGGTCAAGTCGGCTAGAATGACCGTAAGAACCAGAGAGTGCAACTCCCGAAATAGAGAAAACAGCTGCTCCTCGGGCTATGTTTCAGTGGCGGGGTAGGGACCTGAACGCCGGGAAGGATGTTATGATGAGCAAAGGGATCTGCATGCGATAAAATTACACCAAGCGCAAGTTGATCCGAGTCGCAAAAACATTCTGCAACACTGCGTTTTTATCAAAGGTTGAAAGATAAACGACGAAGGACTTCAGTTTAGTTCAAGGGAACGATTCAAATGAAAATCCCACAGAAAGCAATTGGCGAGTTGCCGCTGGTCTATCCACCTAGGAGCTGGGACCTAAGTTGGGAGTGTACTTCACCGAGATTTGGCGGAAGGAGATTAAACTAGAATAAAGAATTGGTTCGAGATAAATCTCAGAAGGAGGGGATGAGTAAAATAGAAACCCAAGATACGTAACCCAGTTCAACACCCAATCTCAAAGAGCGTACAATAAGACAGCGAAGTATAGTCGGATCCTGAGGAAAGTTTTCCTGCATTCTGTAGTGGGAGTAAAATAGCTAAAGGATGAGCTATTTTTTGTTGTGGAAATCAAACTTGACCACTGAGTATCTACAAACAGTACTTTGTGGCCATGCCTACTCGCTTCTGTGTGTCTATAAACAGTACTGAGTGGTCATGAGTTAGTATTGCTGTGCGTCTATATACAGTACTGTCAGATGGTTATTCAATTGTATTCAACAGTGTAATACCAATGTACTTCCAATCAGTGTATATAAATTAGATTTTTTAGCAAATGAATCAGACAAATCCTACAATGCAGTCACTGCAGGAAAAGAAACCGGTCCGGCCTTCGTTATATCCAATATCAAGTTATCCAGAGCAGGTGTTACGCTAAAAAGAATAGGAAGACGATGGTTGCCCATGACTCAGGGGTCGCCACACAGTTGCGCTCATACACAAAACAGCGTTCTTCTCTCCAATGTTAGCGGCAGAATAAAGTTGACGCTCAGCCAGTGGGGAATATCAATGTCCCCCTAGGTTGAAGAATCTTCACCAACGCCCTTGGAGCGATGGTGCAACTTTAATGGGAGGCCCATACCGGGGAACAACTGTAGACACTGCAGGAACTACAATTACTGCGGCCAAGAGCGTTGACGTCCCCTCAATGAGAGAACAGGTAAATAGACACCTGGGCTCCTGGACACTGCCATCAAATCGAGTTTCTGCCATGTGCAATTTAGGTACAGATACAAAAACGTTGCACGGGTTACTGAAATAAACACCGGAATGAAGCAGACAATATGATGTTTCGTACCACGTACACACGGTCACGAGCAGGAATGGTGTCTCGTGCGCTGACATGATGGACTACATGAGCCCACAAGGCCAGCAGTACTAGAAATCCGGATAGCAGGGCCTGAGCATGCCTACTGTTACGCCTCACTACGTGAATGTGACAAGAGAAGCGGAAAAAGGCGTTCACTGAATCTGAATTTGGTTTTTTGCTTCTGATTGGTTGCTGTCACTTGCTAAAGTGATGCCACAGAATCTGCAGGTATCATCGTACCGACTACATCTGCATGGTTACACAGACTGTCGGGCTGCTGCATAGTTACGCCAGAGTGCAGGGCTGCTGCATGGTTACGCCAGAGTGCAGGGCTGCTGCATAGTTACGCCAGAGTGCAGGGCTGCTGCATGGTTACGCCAGAGTGCAGGGCTGCTGTGTGGTTACGCCAGAGTGCAGGGCTGCTGTATGGTACGCCAGAGTGCAGGGCTGCTGTATGGTTACGCCAGAGTGCAGGGCTGCTGCATGGTCACGCCAGAGTGCAGGGCTGCTGTGTGGTTACGCCAGAGTGCAGGGCTGCTGTATGGTTACGCCAGAGTGCAGGGCTGCTGCATGGTCACGCCAGAGTGCAGGGCTGC
>SDVV010013627.1:0-15052 GCA_016164225.1 Gammarus roeselii | reverse complement strand
GGGTGACTCCCCGCACCCCCCTCCTGGGCACCAAAACGTCGGAAATCACAATATTTGACTACGGGACTTGAAAGAGCAGGTCTTTGTTAGTAAGTATCAGCTACTTATAGAAATTCGATACGCGCACAGAATTTATGAGAAATCGCCAAAGTGAAGGTGTGTTTTTCAGGTCACCGAAAATTTTGGTTTGGAAAAATTGACGTTCCCCAAACTTTGATGCAGTAGCTAGAGTTTTCATTGGATTAGGGCCAAATTTGGTGGTGATACTCGGAATATGGTGTAGTTCGTTGCGAAAGAAGGATTTTAGGAAAAAATGTAAACTTTTGTAGATATATACAAATATACAACTGCGGGGAGTCACCCCAGGTGAAAAAAAATCGGGGGGACTCCCCGCACCTATTTTGTTATTAAATATTTTTGTTTTTCTTCAATGAAAAGTGATCAAATGCAATTCTACACACATATGATGACATTTGGAAGTAAATGACCCTTAATAATGACACCACAGCTAATTTCAATATGCGTAACTAATTTTATAAGGACCCGATTTTTTTTAACACATGGTGACATGTCTAGGCCTAAGTGTTAACTCATGTTAAATGTTCAGGAACATTTTTTTATCACATTTTCATATCGAGACAACAATCCCTTATCTAGCATGACTTGTATTCATGTTAATGCAATAAGTTTGCTATAGGATTGACAAAATACGTTTTTTAAATGTATCGTATTATTAAAAAGATCGTTTTTTCGTAATATTTGCTTATTTACCAATACTTTAGGGTCATAACTAGTTTAGGATGTGGAGAAATGACTTCCAGTAAAGTTAGATTGCAATTATTGAAGAAAAACTTCGTTTCCCGCGGCGAAATCGGGAAAAAAATCCTTCGCCAGTCTGGTATGACGGCAGCAAAAGACGAGCATCAGAAACACGTATCACAGACGTAATATTTAACGTAAAATTTTATTATAAGCAACTGATATATACTAATATAGACACGCTCTATCTATTGGTACTCTCAAACTTTCAATTTGCGTTTCAATTATTGATATATGGGGGGTGCGGGGAGTCACCCCATTTGATGTGGGGAGTCACCCCCGGTTTGGGCTCGTAGCTGGCCTCACGTTTTTCTGTAAATATTTTTTTTTTGGTTAACGATAGAATGTTGAAACTTATGGTGCTCCATGGTCATAATAAATACACACCATAAATACAAAGTTTCTGCACCGCGTACTTTTTGAGTTATTTTAGAGTATGCGCAAAATGCGTGGAGTCACCCCGGTCGACGCTATTTGACATCAATATATTTCAAAGTATCGGCAATTTTTCACCGTTATTGATACCATAAAATGACCGCTACCCATGGATACTGATACTTTGGCACATCACTAGTTCTGATGCTATGGTAGATACCCATGCTACTCATGCTGGGAGTCATCCTGGAAGATACTAGCTAGTCATTTCTTGACAAAACCCAGTAGCTATTCTGCACAAAGAGGAAATAATTCCAACAATGTGAGGTTAAATTAGAATTAAATTGCACTATTGTTGAATGTAATCAAATATCTTAATAATTGATCAGATAGCTATTTAGCAGTAGCTAGCTTTGTAGCTACCTGACATGTTTGGCCTGATCATTCACATTTTCTGAAAATAACCTCAAGGTAGATATTGGATGCTGGTAGTTAGCTGTTACATCAATTGCTTCATAACAAGGTAGCCACTACTTTGATATTCAAGTTTGCTTGCAATCCACTAAAAATCAAATTCTTTGAAATATGACCATTGTGGTTTCTTCCTAATGTAATATTTTTCCGGGTAACTCCTGCTAGATCAACATGGTTCCTAGTAATGGAGCATCTAATGGACCACCCAGCACCTCATGTGGCCCTGGTGGACAATCTTCCGATGCGGCAACGCAGATGCACACTTTTCGCCAGTATGTTTCAATGCTCGCAGACCCCACCTACAAAGATGAAAGCAAACTCAAAGCTGCACAAGCACTTAGTGAAGATTTAGAGGTGAGTTCATATTACTTCCTCTAGTGCATTACAAAGATGGCTTCATACTCAATGTTGGGTAATACGAACACGATTTCAGTACCTATCTAGCAAACTGCATGCAATTATCTAGTGGATGAGGGGAAATGTTTAGTGATGTTTGACCTTAGATAAGTTAATTATTCATGGCAGCTCCGTAAACAGATAATGACACCAAACACTTGCTGTATGTGTAGCTACTTTGAGTTGTTTTTATTCTATTGACTGGTAAGTAGTTGAACAGATTCTGAAACTTGAATTTTCAAATTTGATTAAGCTATTAACAAGCAAATTCATGATTTTTATTTACTTGATTGTTTGCTACCTACTAAAACTATCTACCTAAATTATGGAATTAGCTCCCAGACATGAACATCCAGAATGTTACCTGGCCACCTGATGTAGCAAATAATTCATGCCAGCTTGGAACACATGTCAAGATGCATTTCTCATCTGCTTGATTTCTAGCTTCAGTTATTAAATAGCTTACTCACTTTCTAACTGCTGTAGCTTCTGAGTTCAGATTGTCTGACTTGCTAGCCACTAACAAAAGATTGTTGGAGGGCTTTCTGGGATGTTCTCTCATTGTTTGATTATTTTTACTGCTTCAATAGCTGATGGCAAGCCTTCTTGTACGGGTTAGGTGGGTAATGCTGAATGGATGTGCAGTCATGTTCTGTGGGTATTTTGTGTTACAGATGCAGGCACTAGGCCAAAATCCACCAGCAAAAGGGGTGGCCGATGGCAAGGCGCACCTCATACTCTCCTACACTTACACTCACACACCTTAGTTAGCCCTTTTGCGCCAAAGGGTCCTGCCGAGAACCCCGCAACACACCCTCCGGGTCACGAGTGCAGATCGAGTGACTGGTTTACCATTGCCGCCTCATGATGACTGAGCCCCCCCACCCCCCCACCCACGACCATTCCCTCTCTCAACGATGTGCTTAGGGCAGGAACGCACATCAGGGCATTTTGTAAAAACTCATCTGTTCACAATCATTCTCCACTCAAGCCTATCCAGTGCACACTTTCTTGCTACCTTCACACTCAGGTCTCTCTTTCCTAACGCCTGCTTCACGCCATCCATACACCCAAACTTTGGTCTCCCTTTAGGCCTCCGTCTACTTGCCTCTGCCTTCCACACCCTTTTCACCCATCTCCCCTCATCCATCCTCACCACGTGCCCAAACCATCTCAGAACATGCAAATCAACTCTGTCCTCTAACTTCTTCACCGTCCTCTTTCTGATTCGAACCACGTTGTTAGTGAACCTGTCTCTCAGCAACACTCCAGCTATGCTCCACAAACATTTCATCTCAAAAACATTCAACCTCCTTCTATCCTCTGCTCTTATCCCCCAAGTCTCAGCTCCGTACAGTACAGTTGGAACACCAACACCCACATACAGCCCTCTTTGCATCCATCCCCAACGTCCTGCAGCTAATTACGCTCTTCAGTGCGCTCAACAAGTTACTCCCCTCCTTCACTCCCAACTTCACCTCAGTTTTCACTAGTTCAGTCTTCTCCACATGGGAGACCAAATACCTAAAACACTGAACTTCTTTCAACAACTCTATTTAGGAGGACACCAATACTGCTTGCACCAGCAGTCCTCGAGTATCTCATTACTTTACTTCTACCCACGTTTACTCAAAGCTTCCTCCTCTCACACGCTCTACCAAACTCAGAGCCTACATAGCTTCTCCTCTGAATCCGCCACCAGAGCTGTATCATCCACAACCAGCAATCGGCTCAACTGCCAACTACGCCAATTCGCTTCCAGCAGTTCCAAGCCACAACTCGGCACACTCGCATTCACCTCCCTGACCACTTCATCCATATAGAGATTGAACAGCTAAAGAGACATCACGCAGCCTTGTCTCAGACCCACTTTCACTGTGAACCAATCACTCACCTTGCTTCCCACTCTGACTCATGTTTGACTGCCAACATAGAAACTCTGCACCGCTTTCAACAGCTTTCCGCCCACTCCATACAAATGCAACACTCTCCACAGCGCTCTCCTGTCAATCCTGTTGTATGCTTTTTCCCCATGAATGCCTGGAACACATCCTTTCCCTTTGCAAGGTACTTCTCACAGACCTGTCTCACTGCAAAAATCTGATTGGCACACCCTCTAGCACTCCTAAAGCCACATTGTTCCTCTCCAATTGGGCAATCCGTACATTCTCTAATCCTTTTGATCAGCACTCTGCCATACAGCTTACCGACCACACACAACAAACTGATACCTCTTGAGTTGCAGCATTCATTTTTATCTCTGTTGCCCATATACAGCAGGGCAATGCAGGCACTGTGCCACTCAATTGGTACCACGCCCGCCTCAAAACAAATGTTCAGTAGCCTCATCAACCATTTGACAATCGTTACTCCAACCTTTTTCAGGCACTCAGTTGCAACGCCATCAAAACCATGGGCATTCCCTGCTTACATCACCTCCACTGCCTCCTGCACCTTTTCCCTAGTAATGTCTGCAGCAAATCTCTCTCCAAAAACCTGCATTCGCGCACCACCACCCACAACAGCAATGTCAGCCTCTCTTACATCCTCTACATTCATCAATTCATCAAAATACTTGGCCCACTTTTCCTGTACACCACCACTTTCCATTAACAAGTGGCTGTTCTCATCTTTTACTGCCTCCTCCTCTCCGGTCTCTCCCTTTCTCGCCCTCTTAACCTCTTTCCAGAACATCGTTTTGTTCTCCTCAAAATTCTGGCACAACCGTCTGCCCAACCTGGCATCAGCGTCCGTTTTGGTTCTTCTCACCACTCGCTTTACCTCTTTCCTCTTCTTCTCATAGTTGTCATAGGCCACCACCAACTTCACCTGCAACCACTCCTCAAAAGCTCTTCTCTTCTGTGCCACCGCCAGATTGACCTCCTTGTTCCATCACTCTCAGCCCTTCCGTCTGCACCTGCCCACACGTCGCACACCACATACATTTCTCGATTATCTCAACCAGGCATCTGTGTTTGCCAAGACAAAATGAAAAAAATGTCTATTGCAAGCAACTAGAGTGCACCAAATTCATTTCCAATGCCTGAGGTTCATGATTCAATTTTGAATCTGTTTTGTTGTTGGACATCTTACATGAATGTGGTAGCCTCTTGGCCCTATTGATCATTGCTTGAAATCTGAAGAGCTGCAGAGATGTCAGGCAGAGATTTTGATGCAGGGGTTCTCTGCTGCAGTTGTTCTAGATTAAACCAGGTGTTGGGTAGGTTTGTTTATTTATATAGTTTAGTCATTGGAAAGGGTCTTTTTGCTTCTTCAGCCTTTATAAAAATATTTGCACAGAGTTCAGAGGGTTGCATTGTTGTTTTAATTTGATCATTTTTGAACCTTTTCTCCTCCATCAATTTGTGTTCTCATGTTCATAAGAGGTTCTGCTTTGATGTACACATCATGTCCCAAAAAATATTTCTTATCACAGTTGAATAACAAATGTAACATGAACAATATGAAATCAATTGATAAGAAAAATGATGCACATATCCTGACCAATTTCTGAATTGTTATTCAGTATTGTTGTAATGGAACTGAGCATTACACTGCTACATGTTATAATTCATTTTAGGTGTGTTTGCTCATGATTTCTAGAACTGTTTATCCCTCTACTAACTGCCATGAAGGGATGTATTTGTTCCACCAAAGTAGCTACTCAGCTTTATTGTTTCGTCCATTTAGAGGCATTCCATTGCAATAATTATTAGCCACGGAGTAGCATGATACATTTAATTCTGTGATGCCGCATCTATTTGTCAGCCTGATTCAAAGGTTTGTAAAACAAACCATCATGAGGTTGATGAGCTGTAGATGTGTTGCCATAATTGTCATTGGCCTGAATGGTCGGTTTTACAGCAGGCTAGGACAGTTCAACTGAATATTCATTCTGTTGAACTGATCTCATAAGTGTCCAACTTCATCTATAACATCCCTGTGCATGTACATTGTTTTCTGCTTGTCTCCAGGGCATAGCACTGTCCCCACAGTATCCGTCTTTCCTCGAACACGCCATCAACACCTTCCTCAAGATCTTGTCCGATGGAGAACCACAGTTCATTTCGGAACATGCTCAACAGGTGAGATTCTTTATCATTGCTATATGCTCCATCAGATGTTGGGAACTTCTGTTGTTCACAAATAATGGGAACTTCTGTCTAACATTGTGACTCCTCAGTAAATGCAGAACTATTTAGCTACTTGCCTTAGCTTTGTGACTACTTGATAACACTTCTTGTTAACAGCTAGCTATAACAAATCACAAGGTGTATTATACACCCTGGTCTACTGGCTCATAAATTGAAGTATGAATTTTCAATTTTTTATTGCAATTTTCTGTTTCAGAACTTCTGAAACAGTTGCACTATTATTTTTCTATCATTTACAAATGTTTTTTTCACATAGCTAACAGTATTGTTACCATTGATATGTTCCGCTACAAGATAATGTTGTAGCTATTGTGCTTTACTTGTCTGTGGTTTCAGCAACTGCGGAAGTGTGTTTTGGAGATGATACATCGCCTGCCCAGCAATGAGACACTGAAGCCCTTCTTGCGGCCCATACTAAACGTGTGCTTTAGGCTGCTACAGCGCGACAACGAAGAAAATGTTATGGTAGCGCTACGAATTATAATAGAACTGCACAAAACTTTCAGACCAGCCTTCTCAAGTGACGTGAGTACTGCAAGCTATATCTGGCCATCTGCCACATGCTTTTGTTTGGCTTTTCAGTAGTAGTGGGTGCAGTCTTTCAGCTGGGTATAATTTCTGAGGGGTTTGCAGCATGGCTTAGACTCTTGTGGTGAGATGATTGGTGCCAGATGAACATTGAATAAAGTACATTAGAAAGTCTTGACATTCTAATCTTATCCACTGGCTTAAGCAGTGCACCCAGCACGTTACTACTGTTGAATGGAAACAGGGATTGCAATATTCATGCTTCTCTTTTAGCTACCAGTGCTGGTGGGTTCAGGCAGGGTTTGTGTGGAATATATGTATTTCTTTCCACAAGGTGAAAGTCCGTGTTATTATGAAAACATGAGGGACAGTACTACCAACAAAAGCTTCTTTTGTATTTGTTTTATTGATATTCTTGCCAAAAGTTTTTGAATAAAAAATGTATATTACTGTTTTAGATTAGTCTGTTTGGTAAATAATTTATAACTAAAATATATTTCTTAGTGGGGTTTACTGGCTTGTAGAAATGTTACCACTAGCACAACATCACTGAAGCCTCAAGCTAGTATTTTTATGGGATACTTGTACCATTTGAGCAAAATGTTGATTGACATCATGCCTTGCATTAAACCATCTTTGAATATTTTTATTATTACTCGTTATGTTTCACCAAGACTAGCTATAGTATAAGGGCAGGAACAGCAATGCTGCTGCTGCAGCTTGAGGCCCTGCTCCCTACCTTTTTCCCCTTGTCTTAATCTATGTTGTTGTGTCCAGTGCTGCACGCAGGTACGGGAGTTCTTGACGTTTGTGCAGAGCATGTACAGCGACCTTCCCAACCACCTGACCAAGATATTCGAGCCCAAGCAGACCGTGAGGGTGACTGACCTCTCGGCGGTGGACTTCGACCGGTTGCTTAAGGAGAGCTTTGCCATGACTCCCATTCAGACAGAGAAAAAACTGGCTGATGGATCCTCCGTCACTGTGAGTAGTGTTGGCCTCTTTTTGTATACAGTAACTGACAGTTGCTCCATCACTGCAAGTAGTGTTCGCCTCTTCTTGTATACAATAACTGACAGTTACTCCGTCACTGCAAGTAGTGTTGGGCTCTTCTTGTATACATTAACTGACAGTTACTATGTCATTGGGAGTAGTGTTGGCCTCTTCTTGTATACAGTAGCGGGCAGTTACTCCATCACTGCAAGTAGTGTTGGCCCTTTGTTATGTGTAGCTATACAGCAGCTGATTGGTACTCCATCACAGTTAGTAGTGTGGACGCCCCTCATTACTTGACCTCAGCAGTTGACACAAGCCCTCTTTCACTGTGAGTACTGTTGGCCCTTCATTACTCGACCACAGCAGCCGACTGGTTACTGACCATTTTGACCTCACGACCGCCCAACGCACCAGCAAGACCAGAGTATAGAGCAGAATAGAAGGCACAATACCACAGCACGTCAGAACCATGGAATCACGGCAAAACAATGTGCTGAACTATCTGAAAATTTTTGCTCCAAAGCAACTGACAATAACGTTTTGTAATTAAGTTTGTTGTTGCAGTTATGAGATGAAAACATTGTCATATACAGCATTATTAGGCTAGTTAGATTCTACATTGGATCAGCAAGGACTTTCTTGAATTTGTCAACTGCACTAACCTAGCAGGCAATCCATTCCACTCACCAACGCGTCTTGCACAGAAGAACCTTCTGCAGATATCAGAAGAGCAAGGTGGAAACACCAATTATGTTTAAACCTCACACAGACAACATCAGCACCAAAGCCTATCTGCCTGAGGTATCCCTCTTAAGCATAATCTTGATATGAGAGGGGCATAATTCTCCAACAAGATTGTGGACCTAGCATATTGCTGCCCCCACCTTTTGAACCAACATCAAACTGGTCAAAACCTACATAACACACAGGCAGTACACTTTAGCTCTCTTCACACCACCATTCCTTGTCTTACAGATAGCGCATCTATGCACAAATGGATACACACACTCCACAGCTTTTGCTCTGGCTGACCACAGAGCCAACACGATCTTTCAGTCATCCACCAGATGTGGACGTGGAAGAGTAGAGATTTCCAAGGGGTGACAAGGTTCATCCCTCGCAGTTGAGGTTACCCCTTTTTAATCAGTGCCAGAATTTTTCAGGTACGGTCAAACGGTTCATGATGTCATGCCCAGTCTTTGCACCTGGCAGGCTCAATCATAATATCACATTGGCGCGTGATCTGTGGGAACGACCATGGGACAGCATCGACTTCCTCAAGGGTGTAGTTCTAATGTAGGAGCCTGCACCTACTCCAACTAAACCAACATGCACATGTCTGAGTACCTGGCAATGGCTCTTCTACTGCAGGATGAGATGGGGTTAAGCAATCACATCAGCAGGGCCGCTAAGACTACGGCTAACACAAAGACCCATCCTTATTTATGCCAGAGAGGAATGCAGAGATCCAGGACAGCAAAACTTACAAATACCAAAAGATTCTAGATTGGACAGGAGCACTGCATGACTTACTGCATCCAATGATTTTGAAAAATCGAGCATTATATCATCCATAAAACTCTTAAGCCAACCCTCTTCCCAATATCATCATGAATAAACATAAACTGATCTTCAGTGCTACAGTTACTCCAAAAACCATACTGATGAGATGATTAAAATATTGTTGATCTCCAGATACTTGATACTGGTCAGCCGGGGCGCAAATTTTTTTCCATTGATTAGCAGCAAACCGATGTCAAGCTGATAGGTCGTTTATTCAAAGGATAATTCAGAGCCTCACAGGTATAGACAAATAAAGACATTATGCCCATATGTTGCAGTGCCCTGGCTAGATCTTTTTGGCCTTGCATTTGTAGTTTTCTCACATATCGTTTGGACTGGTTCAGATACATATATCAACTGTCACGGGAATGATAGATGTTCATTATATGGAAAGCATTGCTACTCCACCATCAAGAAACGACATACCAAATGATTTCACTTAGCTACTAACTTCAATGCTCCTAATAATAATCCAGTAATCCATTAGCACAGGCTGTATTCTCGTCCAGAAAGGAATGCGAGTTGTCATTAAATTTAAAAGCCGCTTCTGATAATGATAACTAGTTAGAAAATAAAGTAGATTTAGTTTATGATTTGCCTTTAAATCTGAAAATTCATGTTTTTAGCTATAAGTGTGACTAGGCTGTTACCTGCTGTTACATTGTCCTTTGATGATCTTTTTAACTATGTTGTGGATGTTGTAGCTTGCAAACCTAGATCACTATCATAGCTGCATAAGGACAGAGCATTTTTGTTTCTTGAGGTAAACATTCCTATTATTGTTGCTGTAATCTTAATTGATTATGATTAGTGGAGTGCGGTTGTTTATCAGCCCCCTTCTTATACATTTTTTGAAAGTACCTGCATAATTGAACTTTTTAACTAAGCTTCTGCCTTGTTGAGGAAAGGATTGTCACTGATGATTTTGGTTGTGCAGCAGCTGACTGATCCTCTGGCTTTCAAGTTTTAGACTTCTTGTCATCTATTGAGCTTTTTGAGCAGGAAAGGCTGCCCAGTTTTTCACTGTCTGATAATATAGCTACTGGATCTCATCACAGCTGAGGAGAATCGTGTTGGTGAGGTATCTTGCTGCTGCTGCCTTGCTGCCTGCATTCTCCCATAATTGAAAACTATGTTTTTTGTGGGGTGTGACAGTGTCAGGTGGTTGAGGGACAAGTCATTTTTAGCATGAGGAGAAGTGGGTGTAGATTTCAGATTTTTCTTTTATGCAGTCAGTTTAGATTGTTTTTGTCAGAAAATTATGCATTCCAACCCTGTTTGTCCTGGGCTGTCACAGCACTTGTCACTCATTCCTGCAAGAGATCGAAGACATGGCATGCTTACAAGCTGATCAGGACAGTGTAGGGCCGCAGTTCAGTCATTGCCCTTGAAAGACTGCACTCATATAATGGGCTTCAGGACTAGCTATATGAATATTTCCATTGATTCTTTAAAGATGCACTAGTTCAATTTTATACTTAACAGACCTGATAACCATATGGTGCTCTATGCTTGTTAGAAAAAACAACAATTAATGGTCCTCTGTGCCTGCCAAAATTGCGAGACACTACGGGATCCTGAAAGGATGCCAGAGGTTTCTGAGTAATATTTTTATCAAGGATTGTCAGTGCAGCTCATGCCTACCCAGTCTCTTGCCAGTCGTTGTTGGCAATTTGTCAGGTATTTATTATTTTTAAGGGCGTGGATTCAGTGTGTTCTCTCGGCTTATGATCCCAGTTCCAGTATGGATCCAAATGATCTTTACCCGCAACTGTTGCGGAACTGTAATAATGAGCTTTTCCTCCCTCTCTTACTGATCTTTCTTATGTCAATGATTCACATACCTGAAAGCTGAACATCAGTTTGCTGCAAATCAAGGAAAGAATAGTCCTGTCCCGGTTGAATGAGCATCTTGAGAGCACCAATATTTTGTCATCTCATTAGTATGGTTTTTGGAGGTACCGTAGCACTGAGGATCAGTTACTGTTGACCTTTGATGATGTTGGGAAGTGGAAGTCATCATGCTTGACTTTTTGAAAGCATATGATATGCTGAGCCATACTTTGATCCTGTCTGAGACGGAATGATTGGGTATTCGTAATTGTTTGGTGATGTAGATTACTGCATTTCTCTCTGTCAGAGTGATGAGTGTTAGTGAGTGACAGTATTTGCAACCCAGTTGATGTCAAGGCTTTCATGCAAGTTCAAGGCATTTGCAGATAACTACGAGTTGAACTCCAGATAGCTATTCATGCAAGGGCACCGAGCCTGCCTTTCAGTGTGTCTAATCCCTCTAATATGGGTTGAATATAGTTGACTCAGTTGCGATTTCCTGGAATTTTGGATTGACCTGTGTGTTGCGATGCACTTTTGTAGAGGCTGCATAGATTTTGTTACTCTGGTTCAAGTTGATTAGTATGCCCCCAATTTCAAGCATTGAAATTTGTCATTACTTTTTGATAATTTGGGTGATAATGTTAAGTGAAGTCTCAGCTATCACAATCATATTTGTGGATTGGAGATCAACTGTTTACAGGGCCCCAGATTTGATGTTCTTATATGTAGTGCATATCCTCCCACTTATTGAGTATACAACCTGTGTTTAGAACACCAGAATTCCAGGCACTGCAGGCTGCTTGAATCTATTCAGAAAAGATGGACCTGATACATTAATTTACTTCCAATATGGACTAATGTTGTTTGAAGAGCTTGGATTTGTGTTTGGTAATTGGGTGACTTGTGAGGACAGACTTGATGAAATGATGGTATTTTTTGTGTGAATCTGCTAAACATGTTCTAGTTGCTGCCAGAGTTGATACTAGAGGTCGTGAGCTGAAGTTTGTGTTTCCTCCCTGCTCTTCTGATGTCTGCAGTAGGTCCTTCTGTTCAAGACGTATTGGTCTGTGGAATAGCTTGCCTGCTGGGATAGTACAGACGATTGATATCACTCATTATAGGCTTAGCAAGACCTTGCTCAGTTAATAGATCATGAAATTTTACAATTTGAGTAGTCAAGTGACAATTATAGAATTTATTCTTCTCTAAAATGTTCTGACTAACTTCATTATCATTTACTCCATTGCTTTAAAACATATTTTCAGATTGTTCTGTACATTATAATGCCTTGCTGCCATGGTTCTGATGTGTTGTGACATCTGTATCTCCCTGTTGTGTTCTGCAGTCTGGCCTTGCTGGTATGTTTGACTGTTGTCATGCCAGCAAGGTGAGCAATCAGACCTGTTTGAAAAATTGGATGTCATTCTTTTGACTTGTGTGGACCCAGGTCAAAGTTCTTTGATTCCTATTTAGTTCATTTATCCCAAGAACAATGGCCGAAATGTGACCTTCTACTGTGAGAAATCACTGAGTTGTGTTGGCCTCTTGTTAGCTACCCACGTCATCACCAATCTTTATTGTTTGTAGTTAGCTACTCGAAAATTGGATTGATTCTGTCTTGTTGAACTTGTCTATCTTGCTTTGGAAGCTCAGCAAGGCATGTACATTCGTCCTGTAAAAAATATCAGTTACAAATTGAATCAATATTTAAAATGTAGATATGCATGTAATTGTCTTTGTGATTCCCAGTTCATGAATATTTTTAAAGCTATTTTAAATAACTGCATTTTATTAGTAGTGTGGCTTGTGACTTGGGGGCCTTTATACAAGAGGCTCGAATTGTTGGCCATGCTATGTGATGCTCAACTTGGTGGCGCAGTGTAGGCATTTGTGGCGATGAATATATTATACATTTGCTCACTGTTTGTCATTCCGTATTTAGCTACCCAGTTTTTCAAAACTTCTTCACTCTCTTGTCTATTCTTAATGGCTGTATTGCTCTCTCAATGATGCTTATTAACGTTTCATTAACTTTATTGTTTCAGTTCAATTTGATCCCCCGCGCCACCCAGTCCCTAAAGGTGCTCACCGAGCTGCCTATAATAGTGGTGTTGATGCTGCAGCTCTACAAGGATAACGTCTACAAGGAGGTCATTGATTTCATACCACTCATCATGGATACCATCATTATCAAGCCCATTAAGAGGTGAGAGATACTACATCCGGTCACTGGATAGAGTAACTTGCGTGTCACATTTATGGTAGCTACTTTAAAATCATCATTACAGTTCTGGTTTTTAAAAAGCACAAATCTTGAAAAGATTCTGCTCTCAGCATTTGTTTCTTTTGCCAATAGCTGATTTAAAATTGCTGTCATTCAGTTTGCAATGTACTCTACTTTTATTCATGGAACATCAACTGAAATAGCAGCTAGTCAAGCATGACTCATCTGACCTTTATTAAGTGAACCACCTCATCATTGTAGTGATATCCAACAAGAGTCTTCTAGCTTTACTTGTTTGCAGTTTTAATATTGCATTGATTCATGTTACACAATCCTGTTACATGAAAATAAATTCTTCTCCAACGTTTTTCTTAGTGAATTGTTATAGTTTTAAAAGCATGATCAATCATGACATTGGTCATCCGACGTCCGAAATGGAATGCTGACCCCAATAAAATTTTGAAACGTGCTTCAAAGGTAATCATAGCTTCTCTATGATTCTAACTTGTCCTACAAATATTTGCTGCTTGGTATTAGTTACACAAGAGCACATCCACAATGTTTTTATGCTGACCGAACCCGGGGTAAACTCTAAAATTAGTACCTCGCTTCTGCAGGGATCTTCACAGTACTAGCTATTAACTAACCTTAGTATTATTATATTAAATATTTAAGAATATGTACGAGACAGTAAGGTCTGGTCCACCATTTTTTTATTCTTTCCAACAGAGAGAACGAACCATTCAACAAGGACGTGTTCGTGGATATGATAGCAGCTCAGATCAAGATCTTGTCTTTCCTGGCATACATCGTGAAGACCTTTCAGGAGCGCGTGGCGCAACACAGCGATAAGCTGGTCCTCGGGATGCTGCAGCTGCTCAAGCACTGCCCCAGCGAGGTGGCCCACCTCAGGAAGGAGCTTCTCATCGCCACCAAACACATACTGGCCTTAGAGCTGCGCGTCAGTAAGTGATTCGTGGTATCCTCGAATGCGGGACCGATTGTCCTTGAGGCAGTCATGGCAATTTGTTGTTTACATGTTATCATGTTCTTTGCCTGTTCGTTCCTTATCTGAGGGATTGAATGGACATCGACGAGCTGGGGTTTGCTTAATAGCTACATCCTTTCATATTTTATTACAATAGATTTGTGACATTCGCACGCATGTCGTAGGATGAATTACGCTCCGTTTCAGTGGCTTACTAAAGGGATCTGTTGTGTTCACGAATGATAGATGACAACAATAGACATTTTGGCCCAAACCAGATTACCTTTTGATAACATGTTGGTTAATTCTGAAGTTGAACCTTATAGAGCGCATCATGTTGGTTGTATTTGGAAGTATCTTAATGATCTCACCTTTGTATCTCACCTTTGCAGCCCCCCACAGCCCCAACAGCCCCGCCAACAGGGCACGCAGGCATGGGAGGCAGTACACCTCAGCGCGCCAGCAATCAAAATGAACAGCACTGTACAAGTACTGCAGCAGGACGCTGGTCGGAATGCGCTCAATAGGTCCAAAGAAAACAAAACAATGAAGACAGTCAACAACTGCACACAACCGTTGACAACACAAACAAAGCAACCACATCACATCAAATTTAGTCTAGCAAAACTCATACAACACTGCCCCCAATTCCTCCGCCAGGGCCCTCTTGAAGCCCCGAAGTGAATCACACTGCACCAC
>SDVV010013625.1:1551-15052 GCA_016164225.1 Gammarus roeselii | reverse complement strand
ATGGACTGGGCTGTGTTCTGTCGCACATCATGCATGCCCTAGACTAGGCTGTGTTTTATCGCACATCTTGCATGCCATGGACTATGCTGTGTTCTGTCGCACATCATGCATGCCCTAGACTGGGCTGTGTTTTATCGCACATCTTGCATGGCATGGACTAGGCTGTGTTCTGTCGCACATCATGCATGCCTTAGACTGGGCTGTGCTTTATCGCACATCTTGCATGCCTTGGACTAGGCTGTTTTCTGTCGCACATCATGCATGCCCTAGACTGGGCTGTGTTTTATCGCACATCTTGCATGCCATGGACTAGGCTGTGTTCTGTCGCACATCATGCATGCCCTAGACTGGGCTGTGTTTTATCGCACATCTTGCATGCCATGGACTAGGCTGTGTTCTGTCGCACATTGCAGTCAAATCGACAAGCCAGCCAAACTCCCCCGACGACATCCACACATCATCAGAACAACATCGTAACAAGACCCCAACGCTCCTACCTGGCTGCAGTACTTCCTCACTCAGCCCAGCGACCGCCCCCAAACCAGAGACGCAGAGTTATAGAAATGATTTATGCAGAGACCAGGAGGACGACGAGATGGATGCATCCCCCGCAGTCGACCGCACAGCAGGGCTCACTACATTAAAAACGAAAAGGCAAATTTTGTGTAGCAAGCAAATTATATTTCAGGGAGTCTGTACAAAATGTATGACGCATTTTTCAATAGAAACTCCTACTTACATTGAAATTCAAATTATCCCTACAAAACTCAGTTCTACTGTCCAAGTAACTTCATTATTCTGTATGATGATTTAATTCAAATTAGATTTTATCAACAACGAAAGATGCGTTAATTTTTTTAAGCGACATAAGCAAAAAAAATGTTCTCCGATTAGTAATCCTTGTACCCATATAATCTAATGCTTATCCCTTTTAAAAATGCTTAGCTTCATTGATCCCGGATTTCTTCGGGATTATATACATCTCCGTTTATGCAATTGTAATACATATAACGTTACAACATGCTGGTTTGTAATTTTCTGATATTCTATTTATGTGTGACTAGTGAGATAATCGATGTAGAAGTATACGAAAATAATATAAGTTTTTTTTTTGTGCGAGATTGCGAATCAAATTTGTTTCGTGTACAGGAAAAGACGGTCTCCCTAAAATACCATCGGTTTTCTATAGGCATTACACAGAAAATGTGATTGTTGTGGGTGCACCAAAGTTAGGAAGTGCTGTTTGAGGTCGAGCCAATTTTGGTTCAACAAGAGGCTGTTTAGAACTTGTCCGGGGCATTTGCAACAGATTTCTATTCTGTCTTGATACCAACCAAATATTAAGATGCCCACAACAATATTCGCACCGGATTCTCAATTATATGAATACGTGATATTAAATTGCAATGAAAATGTAAACGATCGATAGATTACAAATGAATTGGCTAAACCTATCGATGATCGCTAACACTAGTATTTTTTCATGCCCTCAGACCCAACCTACCGTAAAATGTTTATCGCTTTCGGAAAAAACACCGGACTATACGAAGCTGTCTTAACCCCAAACACCTGTGCAAGTGAGGTGGTCTCTCCACCCCATTACACACAGAAATAACAATACACTTTACGAAGATACGCGTTAACTCTTTACTCTCTCGTACTCTCTAGTACGCGAATATGCCACAATTGAAATATGTACTGACTTCATCTTGACATGACTAACATTTTTGCACGCGAGGCCGTGCGAACTTACCTGAATCAACGACGGTCGCGCCCTACGGGGGAGCCTATTATGACTCACGTTGAGGCTCCGATAAAAATGAGGCTCAAACAAATCAAATCAAATTCATACCCTCACTAGTCTTATGAAGTGCTGTTACAGGTCAAGGACTACATCACATTCTTTAGATAACAGGACAGCACTTGGATTAGAATTCGAGGCTCTCCACCAGAGCTCTGTCACAGGCCAGCAAACAGCACTTCATAACACTGGTGAACTCTTATGAGCCTATTTTTCTTCGCAATTTACATAGAAAACAATTGATTTTAAAGGGAGTCTGTCATAAATACATCCGATTGTTTTTCAATGCAACAATTCATACCTGTATTGAATTTGAAATGGGCCATACAAAAAATTAGTTGTATTGTTTCGGTAATTTCTTGTTCATATTGTGCGATTGTTCCAACCAAATTACATTTTATCAGCAACGAAAAATACGTTAATTTGTTTAAGCAACATGTGCAAAAAATGTTTTCCGATCAATAATCATTGTATCCATATAATCTTATGTTTATCGCCTTTGAAAATGCGTTGCTTAGTTGACCGTGGATTTATTTTAATTAAATAGGTACATCTCCGTTCATGAAATTGTAATACACATAGTGTGATAACATGCAGGTTTGTAATTTTTAAATTGCATGTATGTGTGACTAATAAGATAATCGAAGTAGACGTATACAAAAATATAACTTAAGTTTTTTTCTTGCACGCGATTGTGAATTAAATATTGCATCATTGGGGTGGATGGATGATTATTCATTTTATAGATCATTAACACTTTATTTTAATATTTTAGTGCTTCTTATTTCGTGGGCTCTATTATTTTTTTCTGCTCTTTTTTCATAGTGATAAATTTACCATTTGTTATTAATATATATAACGAGGTTAGTTGAGACAAGGTGACCCGGGGAAAGGGGGTGCTCGTGTGACCCACGGGACTCTGGGAACTCAGGGTTTCGGGAACCCGGGGGACTTGTATGACCAAGAGTATTGGGGGGACCCACTTGGACCCTTCTGAGGCCCTTTGGGACACCCTAGAGACCCTTCTGAGAAACTGTAGGACCCACTTGAGGCCCCTCTGAATCCGGGAACCTTTGCTCTCTCCTCCCAAATCTACGGTAAACCTACTCTGAATCTAAGTTGAACTTACTCTGAATCTACGGTAAACATACTTTGAATCTACGTTGAACCTACTCTGAATCTACATTAAACCTACTCTGAATCTACGTTAAACCTACTCTGAATCTACATCAAGCCTACTCGGAATCTGCGTTAAACCTACTCTGAATCTACGTTAAACCTACTCTGAATCTGCGTTAAACATACTCTGAATCTACGTTAAACCTACTCGGTATCTACGTTAAACCTATTCGGTATCTACTACTACCTATTCGGTCTCTACCTTGAACCTACTCTGTATCTACGTTGAACCTACTCTGTATCTACGGTAAATCTACTCTGTAACTACGGTAAACCTACTCTGTAACTACGGTAAACCTACTCTGTAATTACAGTAAACCTACTCTGTAACTACGGTAAACCTACTCTGTAACTAAGTTAAACCTACTCTGAATCTCCGTTGAACCTACTCGTAATCTACGCTGCACCTACTCTGCCACTCTTCAATTGCCCTACAAGGGAGTCTGCATCAACTTCACTTTGGACTCCGGCGGAAAACAAAATCAACAACTACTACTAAATATTGTATAGTGTGTAGAAAAAGACAGCCTCCTTGAAATACCATCGGTTTTCCATAGGCATTACACAGAGAATGTGATTGTTGTGGGTGCACCAAAGTTAGGAAGTGCTGTTTGAGGTCGAGCCAATTTTGGTTCAACAAGAGGCTGTTTAGAACTTCTCCGGGGCATTTGCAACAGAATTTTACTGTCTCGATTCCAAATATTAAGATGCCTACAACAATGTTCGCATTGGATTCTCAATTAGATATCTCAAACAGTACTTCATAAATCAAGTAAACCCGCATATGAAATTTTCTTGGTAATTTGTGTAGGAAATAGTGGATAATTTAGAGAGTCTGCTTAGAATGTGTGATATTAAATTGCAATGAAAATGTAAACGCTCATTAGATTACAAATGAATTGGCAAAACCTATCGATGATTGCTAGCAATCGTATTTCTTCATACGCTCACTAGTCTTATAAAGTGCTGTTACAGGTCAAGGACTACATCACATTCTTTAGATAATAGGACAGCACTTGGATTAGAATTAGGGGCCTTCCACCAGAGCTCTGCCGCAAGCCAGCAAACAGCACTTCATAACAATGGTGAACTCGTATGAGCCTATTTTTCTTTGTAATATACATAGAAAACAATTGATATTAAAGGGAGTCTGTTATAAATACATCCGATTGTTTTTCAATAAACAATTCCTACATGTATTGAAATTCAGATGAGCTCTACAAAATATTAATTGTATTGTTTCAAGATTTTCTTGTTCATCTGTGCGATTGTTCCAACCAAATTAGATTTTATTAACAACGAAAAATGCGTTAATTTGTTTAAGCAACATGTGTAAAAAAAAATCGATTAATAATCATTGTACCCATTTAATCTAATGTTTAACCCTTTTAAAAATGCATAGCTTCATTGATCCCGGATTTTTTCAGGATTATATACATCTCCGTTTGTGCAATTGTAATACATATAACGTTTTGACATGTAGGTTTGTCATTTTCTGATATTTTATTTATGTATGACGAGTGAGATGATCGATGTAGAAGTATACGAAAATAATATAAGTTCTTTTCTTGTACGAGATTGCGAATGAAATTTGTATCGTGTGTAGATAATAACAGTCTTCCTAAAATGCCATCGGTTTTCTATAGGCATTACACAGAAAATGTGATTCTTGTGAGTGCACCAAAGTTATGAAGTGCTGTTTGAGGTCGAGCCAATTTTGGTTCAACTAGAGACTGTTTAGGCTTTTGCGGAGCATTTGCATCAATCAATCAGATTTCTATTCTGTCTCAATACCAACCAAATAATATTAAGATGCCTACAACAATATTCGCACCGGATTCTCAATTATATGAATGCGTGATATTAAATTGCAATGAAAATGTAAAAACTTATAGATTACAAATGAATTGGCTAAACCTATCGATGATTGCTAACAATCGTATCTTTTCATACCGTCAGACCCAACCTACCGTAAGAAGTTTATCGCTTTCGGAAAACACACCGGACCATAAGAAGCTGTCTGAACCCCAAACACCTGTGCAAGTGAGGCGGTCTCTCCACCCCATTACGCACAGAAATAACAATACATTTTACGAAGATACGCGGTAACTCTTTACTCTCTCGTATGCGCTAGTGCGCGAATATGCCACAATTGAAATGTGCACTGACTTCATCTTGACATGACTAACATTTTCGCACGCGAGGCCGTGTGAACTTACCTGAATCAACGACGGTCGCGCCATACGGGGGAGCCTATTATGACTCACGTTGAGGCTCCGGTGGAAATGAGGCTCAAATCAAATCAAATTTATACCTTTACCAGTCTTATGAAGTGCTGTTACAGGTCAAATACTACATCACATTCTTTAGATAATAAGACACAGCAGCACTTGGATTAGAATTAGGGGCTCTCCACCAGAGCTCTGTCGCAAGCCAGCAAACAGCACTTCATAACAATGGTGAACTCGTATGCGGCTATTTTCCTTTGTAATTTACATAGAAAACAATTGTTATTAAAGGGAGTCTGTTATAAATACATCAGATTGCTTTCAATTGATAATTCATATCTGTATTAAAATTCAAATGAGCCTCACAAAAAATTTGTTGTAATGTTTCAGTAATTTCTTGTTCATCTTGCGTGATTGTTCAAACCAAATTAGATTTTATCAACAACAAAAAATACGATAATCTGTTCAAGCGACGTGTGCAAAAAATGTTTTCCGATCATCGATCATTGTACCCATATAATCTTGTTTATCCCTTTTGAAAATGTGTTGTTTAATTGATCGTGGATTTTTTTAAATTAAATAGGTACATCTCCGTTCATGAAATTGTAATACACATAGCGTGATAACATGCAGGTTTGTAATTTTTTAATTGCATGTATGTGTGACTGATAAGATAATCGAAGTAGACGTATACAAAAATATAACTTAAGTTCTTTTCTTGTACGAGATTGTGAATTAAATATTGTATCATTGAGGTGGATGGATGATTATTCATTTTATAGATCATTAACACTTTATTTTAGTATTTTAGTGCTTCTTATTTCGTATGCTCTATTATTTTTTTCTGCTCTTTTTTCATAGTGATAAGTTTAACATTTGTTATTACTATATATAACGAGGTTGGTTGAGACAAGGTGACCCGGGGAAAGGGGGTGCTCGTGTGACCCACGGGACTCTGGGGACTCGAGGTTTCGGGAACCTGGGGGACTTGGAAGACCAAGAGGATTGGGGTGGACCCACTTGGACTCTTCTGAGGCCCTCTGGAACACCCATAAGACCCTTCTGAGAAACTGTAGGATCCACTTGAGGCCTCTGAATCCGGGGACCTTTGCTCTCTCCTCCCAAATCTACGGTAAACCTACTCTGAATCTACGTTGAACTTACTCTGAATCTACGAGGAACAACTCTGAATCTATGTTGAACCTACTCTGAATCTACATTAAACCTACTCTGAATCTACGTTAAACCTACTCTGAATCTACATTAAACCTACTCAGAATCTACGTTAAACCTACTCTGAAGCTACGTTAAACCTACTCTGAATCTACGTTAAACCTACTCGGTATCTACGTTAAACCTATTCGGTATCTGCTGCTACCTATTCGGTCTCTACCTTGAACCTACTCTGTATCTACGATGAACCTACTCTGTATCTACGGTAAATCTACTCTGTAACTACGGTAAACCGACTCTGTAACTACGGTAAACCTACTCTCTAACTACTGTAAACCTACTTTGCAACTATGGTAAACCTACTCTGTAACTACGGTAAACCTAATCTGTAACTACGTTAAACCTACTCTGAATCTCCGTTGAACCTACTCGTAATCTACGCTGCACCTACTCTGCCACTCTTCAATTGACCTACGAAGGAGTCTGCATCAACTTCGCTTTGGACTCCGGTGGAAAACAGAATCAACTACTACTACTACTACTAAATATTGTATCGTGTGTAGAAAAAGACAGTCTCCCTAAAATACCATCGACTTTCTATAGGCATTACACATAAAATGTGATTCTTGTAGGTGCACCAAAGTTATGAAGTGCTGTTTGAGGTCGAGCCAATTCAACAAGAGATTGGTTAGAATTTTTCCTGGGTTATGATGCATCAGATATTCTCATAAGACAGTCAACAACATTTTCTCTGTCAAACAGCACTTTATAATTCAAGTGAGCACATGATATTTTCTTTGTAATTCGTATAAATAACAGTGGATACTTTCGTTAGTCTGTTTTAAATGCATGATACTACGTTCCATCAAACATTTAAACGAGCGTTTGAACACATATTATTTGACAAAACCTCATAATAATAGCTCATGATCATTTCTTCATACCTGCACTCGTGTTATGAAGTGCAGTTAGAGGTAGAAGATTACAGCCCATTCCTTAGATATTGATCAACGCGACTTTACCTCGCTGACAGGCTGCACATGCATTAGAATTTGATTTGATTTGAGCCTCATTCCCACCGGAGCCTCAACGTAAGTCTAAGGGGCTCTCCACCGGAACACTGCCGCCAGCCTACAAACGGCATTTCATAACACTAGTGAACTCACATATGCCACATTTTCTGTGTTATTTGTATTGAAAGCAATTGATATTTTAGAGAGTCTGTTCCAAATATATGATACTACCTTTACGGATAAAAATTGTCCTTTATTAAAATTAGAATGAACCCTACAAAAATAATAGTGCTAACACTTTCTGTAATTTCTTCTTTGTTTTGTTGATTGACTAAATCTAGTTAGATTTTGTCAACGACACAATATACGTAGAATTTTTTTAAATATATTGTGAAAAAGTGTTCACCGATTTTCAATAATTCTACTTATTCAATCCGATTTGCAATGGCTATTTCTATATACAAAATAAAACAGTATTAACCACCATGTTTTTATTCGGAATGACATACAACTCCGTATACGAATGTACAGTACATATAGTTTGGTAATACGTAAGTTTGTCATTATTTTCCTTTATGATTTATGTGTAACCAATCAGATAATCGATGTAGAAATATACAAAAACCTAATTTGAGTACATTTCATTCGTACGAGGTTGTGAATTGTATTTTGAACCGTGTATCGGATAGAAAGTATTCCTAAAATATCTGTTTTCTATGGGCATTGCAAAGAAAATGTTGACTTAGTGGACGCACCAGAGTTATGAAGTGCTGTTTGAGGTCAACCATACTTTCGGTCAAAAGTGAACTATTTTGTACTTCTCCGAACATTGTTCATCGGATATTATCTATGTCTTGATAACAATCTACTTCATATCCCCGGCAGACCCATAAGTTCAAGTTTTCTCTCTATTATGAATAGAAAAAGTTTATATTGTAAGAATTTTGTTCAAATGTCTGATCTAAATATGAAAAGAACCCAACCAAATTGTTTATTGCTTATTGTCTATGTAGAGATGTACGGCTGTGTATCCCAAGTTGATAGGTGGCCTAGGGCAAGATCATTCATACACTCCCACAATACGATTACACGCATTCAAAATTTTAGCCCTTAAAGGTGGTCTAGATTTATCGCCGTCGAAATTACACACGTTGAACGGGTCCACTTTATTACGTTGCCGTAATTAAATCCAGGAACTCATGGATGTCTATCGTGCGAATGAATGTTTGAATAGGAAGGTCAAATACAAAGGTCAAGCGCAGATTCAACTCGTAAAGCCCTTTACACTGATCGGGCAAGTGCTGAGAAACTGCCAGCAGGGATTTTGATGAGTGTTACATGGTTTTTGTGTGGGTATGTCTTACATCTTCATACCTTTTCGTCCATGCTTGCTATAAAATTAGTTCAGAAATTTGGATATTAGCCTCATCTAACACTTCTCTTAGGAGCTTGAAAGTATTCCCTTAATAAACTGAGAACAAAATTACTTTATTCTTCTTGGTTTGACGAAGACTTGAAGGTCAAGTAAACTGCAATTTCAAGTTTACAATTTAGATTGAGTATTTTTAGATGCAGCGTATTAAAATTCAACATTCAACTAACCGGTTATGAGACATGAACACTAACTAAAGAGAATGATATAATCTGGCAATTACTCCTGGTCATGAGGGATTTTTATTTTATTTTATTTGAGCCTCATTTCCACCGGAGCCTCAACGTGAGTAGTAGAAGTAGTAGTAGTTGCTTCACTTTCCATCGGAGTCCCAACGCGAAGTTAATGTAGACTCCCTCGCAGGGCAATTGAAGAGTGGCGAAGTAGGTGCAGCGTAGATTACGAGCAGGTTCAACGCAGATTCCGAGTAGCTCCAACGTAGATATAGAATAAGTCTGACACAGACACAGAGCAGATCTAACACAGACACAAACTAGGTCCAACGTAGACACAGAGTAGGTTTAACGCATAGTTACCGAGTAGGTTAGACGTAGGCACAGAGTAGGTTCAACGCAGATACCGAGTAGGTCTCTGTGCTGTCATTTTTTTTCTTGTTTTCCACTCAAGCATTTTAGGGTTGGAGTGAGGTGGCAGAGATGTCTCGGGTATCAAAAGAGCCCGACAAATCCCGGAAAGTTCCCCAAGTCCCCCGGGTATCCCGAGCACCCCGGGTCCCCTCGTCTTGGCTCGTCTCGGCTTGTCTCGAATCGCCTCGGACAGTCTCGGCTCGTCGCTGGACCAACTCGACTAGCCTCGACATGTTTCGGCTGGTCTCGACGGACCTCGACCTGCCTCGACGCGACCCTCGCCTCCCGCGCCAGTAATCCGCGGACTGCAACGGTCAATTGTTCCACTCAAGCACTTCACATATATACATCGTTCTGTCTAACACAGATACAAAGCAGGCTGAACTTGGATACAGAGTAGGTACAACGCATAGGTACCGAGTAGGTTCAACGCCGACACAGTGAAGGTCTCTGCGCTAACGATTTTTTTTTTCTCATGCATTCTGGAGCTGGAGTGGGGTGGCAGAGGTGACTCGGGTCCCAAAAGAGCCCGACGAATCTCGGAAGGTCCCACAAGTCCCCCGAGCTCCCCGGGTCCCCTCGTCTTGGCTCATCTCGGCTTGTCTCGAATCACCTCGGACAGTCTCGGCTCGTCGCTCGACCAACTCGACTCGCCATGCTTCGGCTGATCTCGACGCACCTCGACCAGCCTCGACGCGACGCTTGCCTTCTGCGCCAGTAATCCTTGGATTGCAATGGTCAACCGTTCTACTCAAGCATTTCACATATATAAATTTTTCTGTGTATGGGTTTTACAGCGTGGGGAGGGGGAGCCAGAAGTGCAAGGGTTCAGAGTGGCCTCAAACGGGTCCCAAAGTTTCTCAAGGGGGTCCCTAAGGGTCCTGAGGGAGTCCCAAAGGGCCCGGAAGGGTCCAAGTGGATTTGATTTGATTTGAGCCTCATTTCCACCAGAGCCTCAACGTGAGTCATAATAGGCTCCCCCGTAGGGCGCGACCGTCGTTGACTCAGGTAAGTTTGCACGGCCTCGCGTGCGAAAATATTAGTCATGTCAAGATGAAGTCAGTACATATTTCAATTGTGGCATATTCGCGTACTACCGCGTACGAGAGAGTAAAGAGTTGATGCGTATCTTCGTAAAATGTGTTGTTATTTCTGTGCGTAATGGGGTGGAGAGACCGCCTCATTTGCACAGGTGTTCGAGGTGTAGACAGCTTCGTATAGTCCGGTGTGTTTTCCGAAAGCGATAAGCTTTTTAGGGCAGGTTGGGTCCGTGAGTAGGCTTTGTAGGTTGCACGGGGGATCTAGGAACGCTCGTCGGGTTGCCGCGAGTGCGTTGCAATCCATCAGTAAGTGTTTCACGCTGATAGCCACTAGGTGGCAACAGGGGCAAGGTGGAGCGTTTGGTCCTATGTCGACATACATCAGGTGGTCGTGAGTTATCCACGTGTGTCCCGTGCACAATTGATTGATTTGGGCCTCATTTCCACCAGAGCCTCAAAGTGAGTCATAATAGGCTCCCCCGTAGGGTCCCGTGCACAAGCGGTTGATGAACACTTGGTCTTTTCTGTTGGTGAACTTTGTTTCTCATTCTCTGACTGAGGGTTTGACTGAAATCATTTTTTGTCCGCTCTGTTGCCACATTTCATCCCATCGGGATGTTTTATGGAAGTTGATGATAGGGAACCAGTCCTGGTAATGTATTGCAAAAAAAATTGTTCTTGGTGAGTAGATGCCAGTTTGGCAAGCGAGTTCGCAAGTTTGTTTCCTCTTATTCCCGCGTGCCCGGGGATCCAGCAGAATTCCACTGCCTGACCAGTCTCGGTCATCACAAATAGATCGTGCTGCAATTTTATGTAGAACTGGATGTTTTTAGCCCAGTCTTTTAAGCTGGGTGAGGACACTCAGACTGTCTGAGAATACGACGTATTTGGGAAAGCGATGTGTTTATGCAATAGAGATGGCTAGTTCGAGTGCGTGAAGGTCCGCAGAGAACACGGAGGCCTTTTGGGGGAGGGTGGCCGAGAGTGGGGTGTCCCTGCACACAGCGGCGGCTCCCACTCCGTCCGCGGTTTTGGAGCCGTCAGTGTATATGTGACGGTGCTCTAAATATTTTTCCTCGAGTAGTCTTAGGAATTCCTGCCGATACGCGTTGGTTGGAGTAGTTGCTTTAGGGTACATTTGCAGGTCTAGGTTGACCGGTGGTGGGTTCGGTAGGAAGGTCCAAGTGGATCCCCCCAAATCCTCCTTGTTTTTCGAGTCCCCCGTGTCCCTCAAGTCCTCCAGGCCCCGCGAGCACCCCCCACTCCTGGGTCACCTAGTCTCAGCCAGCCTCGGTTCGTCTAGACTCATCGCCCCACCAATCAACTCGTCTCCACTCGCCTCAGCCTACCTCGACTTGCCTCGTCCCCTCCACGTACAGTGCCGTTCAAGACTTTCGCTCTCTAAGATCAACGTAAACATTATTTCACCTTTTAGCCATCAAAACGCCTAGCTGTGCTCGGGCATTTATTAGGCGCCCAGGGTGAGAACAAATTCTCCCACCGTAGGTTAGACTAGACTAACTAACACACCGCATAGTCCACCTAGGGCCTCTGCGGGCGTCTAACGATACATAATTCTATAATCAATATAAAATAGATCAACATGAAAAAAGGGCCGAGAAAAATAATAAAGCCCAAGCAAGAATAAATACTAAAATACTAAATGTATTTATTCATTATTTACTTCCATGTTCCACCGGAGTCTCAACGCGAAGTTAATGCAGACTCCCCCGTAGGGCGGTCAAAAATACTAAAATGAATAATCATCCATCCACCCCAACTCCCCCGTATAGGGTGCCAAGATCCTCTATTCCGGTACGTTTGCACTCCAGTGAGTGCGGAAACACTAACTTCTTTTCTTATTTTCCTTCGTTTCTACTATTATACAGTTAGACAAGTCTCGCCTCGACTCGATAAGTGTTTTATTCGTATTTTTCTCCGTTTATTCTCTTACAAGACTCGTCTCAATTCGGTTTGCTAGTTTCAACTAGTCACGTCTCGACTCGCCTCAGCTTGTGAAATTAGATTAGATTAAAGAGGTGTTGCTTTGCTTAGTATGTTTTCGCTGGCGATGTGCAAAAGGGCTAAGTTGTGTGAGTGTGAGCGTGTGAGGGTGAGGTGCGCCTGCCGTCGGCAACCCCCCTTTCTGGGGGATGCGGTCTAGTGTCTTTAGCTGTATCTGTGTCGATGTGTTAGCGCGTTCTTCCTTAAAGACGTGAGCTTCCTAGCCTCGTCCCACCCTAACCCATTTTATTAGGATTTGAGTTTAGCCTTATTTCCACCCGACGGAGCCTCAGGTGCAGCTTTCGTAGCCGCTGGTTGTGATGTTTAGGACTGGACGGCCAGTAATGGGGCCCAGTTCATCTCGTAGAGTGCATGGACAAATATCGGTCTGTCCTTGGCTTCGAATGTGATTTTCAAATGTTCGGGAAAGTTGCAACCGTGGTTGAACAGGTTTTGTTCATTGGAGAGAGAGAACTAAATCTTCCTTGCAGCTCTTTAAACTCAGTTGGGGACTTTAAGGGGTAGAGAGTCGTGAGGTTGTCATCGGATGTGGAGGTAGAAGCTCATGCGGTGGTTACGGGTTCCTTGATTTGTGGATTCTTCACGAGTTCCGTGGATTCGAAGACACGCAGCTTTGACATGATACTCGAGTCTCTTTAGACGATCATCGATTGTGCCGGATTCTGCGGTGAAGCCTTCAGTTTTCTGCTCGGAGAGGCCGGTCGCTTGGCGCGGTCATTGGTCCGGTCGACTTCGGTGGCGCTGCTGGTCTTGCTATTGGGTTCCTGGTCTTAGTCACTCCGGAAGGGATGGTGGCCTCTTTTGATAGGGGTTTGTTCCTTCCCCTCATCGAACCCATGGTTCCCGCTTTAAGGCCAGGGTGGCTCACTCATGATGACTCTTGGCCGGCTTTACCGATCTTAAAATCGGACCAACCTGCGCAATCTTTTATTATTAAATCATTTTAATTCCATCGTCTAGCAATGGGTTTTCAATACTTAGGTATAATACATCAAACTTAGTTTTCATATGCGCTATTTGAAC
>SDVV010013624.1:0-15052 GCA_016164225.1 Gammarus roeselii | reverse complement strand
TGTTGACTGATTGGTTACTCATCTATTACACAACGGTGTCGTTTCTTTCAAAACGATAGCCAGAGAGGAATATTTCGGTGATAAATAGGTATTTATATGAGATAGTTCAAGAGGGGGACTTCCTGTATGAATTTACTATTCGCACTAAGTTTTCTAAACATTCTAATCCTGTTATGTGCACAACACTTTTTAATGAATCATAGCAGACATTGAATTCTACTGCTGATGATAACCGAGCGCTCCGATCGCACATGAGCGCTGTATTCAAAATTACAGACCTAATCGACCAACAAATATTTTGAAATCAATATGTTCTTTGGAGTTACGGAACTTAAATTCGTCGATTGACATTGCAAAATATTAATGCGTGGGTGAATTTGTATAGTACCATCATTGTTCAAATATTAATGTTACTAAATTGCTCGTTGAGTGTTAGTTAAGAGAAACAAAATTAGGAAAAAAAACTCTAAGCTGAATGAGAACAAAAATGCATTTTCCCAGTCTGTTTTCAGACGTTGGGTAAAGCTTTTGTTTGTGCAAAGTTCGCCCAAAGTGATGATGATCCAACGATAGCAAAGAAGGTATTAGGGTGGCAGTGAAAATGTTTGCCAGAAAGAGGCCTTAATTAAGTGAGCATCAATAACGCCCTGGAGTAATTTCTTTCAGTTTGTTGGTTCATCGAGCGGGTGAGGGGAAAACACCGTGGCCAAACACCCGCTGCAGAAAGGCACCAATATACTGGCCAGGTTGATATGAAGATGCCACAATGTTTAGGGACTAGCAAAAGTAACGAAATGTTTGGAACTGGAGGCAAGACAATCTGGGATTGGATCTCTTGTACAATAATTGTATTTCATAAGCTTAGTTTTTTGATGAATTGGATTCATCTTGATACATTCGTAATCCAGCTGTTCGAGCGCAATTATAACATTTCTCTTCTTACCTATCCCAAAACAATGCCCTAGTGATCAGAGCAAATGATTAAATTTACGTTTATACTGTTATTTATACTAACTACAACAATATCCATGGTGAATATCCTAGTATATATTTCCCAGTTGTTGCATTTATTAGCTTCTTTTGCAGTGCCTTATCCGCTATTACTCGGAAAGAATGCAATCAGAGAAGTGCTTGGAAGGTGAGATAAAACACTTTTTGCCTCATAATGAGTGCTTGCAAAGCCATAATTGTTTATCAGGTTCAAACATTAGCGTTTGATAAAAGAGCATGATTGAGCGGCTGGCGAGAACGGCCCACTGTACGAGTAGCAAAGATACTGTTTATGCATCATTGCATAACAATGTCTTGCTTAGTGAGAAACTATTACTGAAAGTGGTTTGTGACGAAAGTCATTTCTATGACAACTCTATGGCTGAAGAAAATTTCGCACATTTTTTCACGTGAAGAAAATATTCTTAACAGAAACCGTTTGAAGGTATATGACAATTGAATGGTTTGTGAAAAACTTTACCAAAGATAGACAAGGACTCAGACTATGTGACCTTATCTGTCTATAATTTAAAGTTCAAAAAGTATGAGATTCTTCTCCATTATCCAACTATCAATGAAGCGTTTTTCCATAAACACAATACGTTTCTTTGGCCATACACAATCAATTTTAAGGAACAAATTTCATTAAGGATTGGTCAGCAAGTACTTATTTTACCTCTATAAGCCATGAAAGTCTATGCCCTCCACTTGACCATGAAAAGTTCAAAGCTGTAGACAGTTGAACAATTATTTTTGATCACATTTAAGGAGCTGTTAAGTTAATAATCATAACAATTTTGCATGAACAATTATTTTTTATCACATATAAGGAGCTGTTGGGTTAATAATCATAACGATTCTGCAAGTTCTCCTTGAAAAGTAAATCCGTTATATCACAGTGCCTTCTGCCTTCTATTACTTTCATCTTCTATGAACCATGACAATATCCGACCTAGATCTCTTCCGTAATTTGTTAACCTATCTTCCGTTTCAAGTTTAAGATGCTGATAATTAGAAGTTCATAGCGCGAAATTACTTTCCATTTCGAAAGCAGCAAACATTGACTAGTCCATTTGAAAATGTCTCAACCTTAGGCCATCCTTAGTGCATTTTTACAACGATCATATGATTTAATTTTTTTATTGGTAAGTTTAACTTCCGAAGAAGGAACTGTTTAATACCCATACCAACATTGTTTTTTTTTGTAGGACATTGGCTTTGCAGGGTAATGTTGATGTTATGGCCCCCAGAACACCAACATTTATATTCCATCAATCATTTTGAATGTTCGCAGTGTTCACAGTGAACTAGTTCGTTTGTTCCATGTGATCTGACTCATTTCGTTATTTTTTAATTAGGAGGGCATAACCTAGATCAATTTTGAGAATACGTAGCGAAACATTTTTTTGTTCTCGTGATGAGTTTTGAAGTTAATTTCCTGCAATATAAATAATGTAGTCATTTTTTATTTATTATCATAAGGAATGAAAAAATTCGACACAGATTCTTGGACTCCCGGCAAACATTATAATGATCGTTTCAAAATGCAAACGCATGTTTCAATAACGTCCTTAATGCTCGTGTAATTCCAGCAATTGCCTCACGGCTCCAGCAAGTCACTCTATGCTACAATAAATTTGTAACTGGTGGAAGTGTGACTATGTATTGTCTGTTAGAGTATACTGATTGTGTTCCCTGACACTTTGCTGCTGGTTGCCACCTTGCTCGTAATTGATATCTATGCAATCAAGGTGTCTGGGATAGAGACATGCAATCAAGGTGTCAGGGATAGAGACATGCAATCAAGGTGTCTGGGATAGAGACAGGCAATCAAGGTGTCTGGGATAGAGACATTCAATCAAGGTGTCACTAGATTTTACCCGACTAGGTTGTACAATTGCTGCGGTCCAAACGGTTCGAAACCGTTTGGACAAGACATGCTGATGGCACGTCAGGTGGGTGCATTGGACGCGCCAAGTAATGTATATAACAATCTACCGAACACATCTATTGTAACATTATTTATTGATGAATTAGTGTGCAGCGACCGTCATGATCCCTCTCTTTGCAATTTTGCTAATCTCATACTGTCCGTTGATGGTACAGTTGTCAGCCTGAGTAATATAAGTAGTACTAGACAGAGTATATCTTGAATGGGAAAAAATGTGACTCAATCACATCTCCACCTACTGTGAAATAGTTACATTCCGCTTTCATTGACGAACCTTTCCAATATCATGTTCATTGATTTGTTTGTCCCAATGTCCATTGGAATTTTATTTGATGTTTTCTCCAAACCGGTTTCATTACGCCATGATTGACATCCTTCTAACACCAAGAGAAAAATCGTCAAAACGAGGTAGAAAAACATTATTACGCAATTTATTTGATCACCATGTCATTTTCCGGCGAAAAAAAAATCGTGATGACGTCAGGGACCAAATTCCGCGCTGTAAGCATTAGCCAATTATTTAGAGGACCATGAATGGATGCAACGATGATAGTAAGCTGCTAGGATCCTGACAGCTATTAACCAATCATTAAGTGGACCATGAATGTATGCAACGATGATAGTAGGCTGCTAGGATCCTGACAGCCACTAACCAATCATTAAGTGGACCATGAATGTATGCAACGATGATAGTAGGCTGCTAGGATCCTGACAGCCACTTGTGTCAGGATCCTGACAGCCACAAACCTAGAAACTGTTAAGACATGGTAAACAGTTGCCAGTTTAGGACAAACAACCCAACGATTCCCAGAACAAACTCATTGCTTCTAACCTAACCTTCCTTAGGCTGAACAGTATAATATAAAGGGGTTTACATATAGTGGAGCAACAGCTGCCTATGGGAGATAGTCAACTACATAATAATATATTTAAATTTCCGCTTCACACTGCGCGAATATTTAATTTAAAAAGACGAAAAAAAATTTGAGGTATCAACAAATGACTGTCGTTACCTGCTGTCCCACGTGGCATCAGCTAACTTGTGTTTAATCATTTTCTGACGATTGATCTTGACGTAATCAATTTTGTGGGTTTGTCTGCCGCCTAACAGACATTAGTTACATTCATCGACATGTTGGTAGAGAACATCTGTTGACACAGTTCTAATGTGCTTCTATACGTGAACAGTAATTCAAGACAATGTACGTGTAAATCGATCCATTCATTTGGTTACATTTTTTTCCTCGTTTGATGCATGGTTGAGCGAGCAGACATTGCTAATCCTGGCCGGTCATCAGATCAGCATACATCGCCATGATTGGTGCCGGACACCACAGAGGGCGGGCTGGCAATGGAGCCTCATCGCCGGAGACATGAAATGACGAGAAAGACGACATGAAGCAGTACAACATGGCTCATCATCCACCATGCTGCATGACAAACAGGTTTGAAAGACGAGAAAGACGACATGAAGCTGTACAACATGGCTCATCATCCACCATGCTGCATGTCAAACAGGTTTGAAAGACGAGAAAGACGACATGAAACTGTACAACATGGCTCATCATCCACCATGCTGCATGTCAAACAGGTTTGAAAGACTAGAAAGACAACATGAAGCTGTACAACATGGCTCATCGTCCACCATGCTGCATGACAACTAGGTTTAAAGGACGAGAAATACGACATGAAGCGGTACAACATGGCTTATATTCCACCATGCTGCATGGCAAACAGGTTTGATCAGTTTGATTATAAGTTGGGTAAGACAAATATTGAATTAATACCATTTGAAAGGGCCCCATGAGGTCATATTGCCGTATACTGATAAATATGATTATACTTTCATATACTTTCGTCCACTATAGTTTTAAGAACTAGTTATATTAACGTCATTCTTTCATGCTATTAAAGACTTGGGCGGGACAAATGACTGTGTAACAAAGGGCAGGTGAATTTGTCATAATTACCTTTATTATGGTAAGTTATTGGACCAGTTGTTATCACATGACTAACGACTAGTAGCTGGAGTTCACTTATATTGATAGTCAAAACGTATAATTTTGCTATAAAAAGACAACCTAGTTTTGGCCAATATGCCTGTTGTTGCCTTCCTGCACCTGTAAACACTTGTAAAAGGCGCCACCAGTCAGGAATTTGGTTGTGTCCGCTTCGAACAAAACTGATGAGAGCGTTTAACTATTCCAGCTAAGATGTTCTACTCCATTTGGTGCCAGGTCCGGAGACCAGTCTACCCTCTCCACTCTTCAAAGACTTGTTCTATTCCAGTTGGTGCCAGGCCCGGAGACCAATCTACCCTCTCCACTCTCCAAAGACTTGTTCTACTCCAGCTGGTGCCAGGCCCGGAGGCCAATCTACCCTCTCCACGCTCCAAAGACTCGTTCTACTCCAGTTGGTGCTAGGCTTGGAGACCAGTCTAACCTCTCCACTCCCCAAAGACTTGTTTTACTCCAGTTGGTGCAAGGCCCGGAGACCAGTCTACCCTCTCCACTCTCCAAAGACTTGTTCTACTCCAGTTGGTGTCAGGTCCGGAGACCAGTCTACCCTCTCCACTCTCCAAAGACTTGTTCTATTCCAGTTGGCGCCAGACCCGGAGACCAATGTACTCTATCCACTATCCAAAGACTTGTTCTATTCCACTTGGTGCCAGACCCGGAGACCAGTATACCCTCTTCACTCTCCAAAGACTTGTTCTACTGCAGTTGGTGCCAGGCCTGGAGACCAGTCTCTCCAAAGACTTTTTCTACTCCATTTAATGCCAAGCCAGGAGACCAAACTACCCTCTCCAAAGACTTGTTCTACTAAGGTTGTTGCCAGGCCCGGAGACCAGTCTACCCTCCCCACTCTCCGAAGACTTGTTCTACTCCAGTTGTTGCCAGGCCCGGAGACCAGTCTACTCTCTCCACGCTCCAAAGACTCGTTCTACTCCAGTTGGTGCCAGGACCGGAGACCAGTCTACTCTCTCCACTCTCCTAAGACTTCGTGAACTGATCTGCTCGCCTTGCCAGTCGTTGAATTTCCTCCAGAGTAATGTTAAACTTCAAAAATCAAATCATGCCCAATGTATTACATTAATTTTCTTAACAGCAAATCCTATTTAGAGAATTTGTTGTCTTACTAACGGGCCTTCGATTGTGTTTCAGTAAAGCACCAACATCTAACCCGTTTCATGAGCCTACTAATTGACGTTGTTCATATTGATTGAATAAAACTCGTGATATCGGTCCCTTACACGGTGCTTGTTGTAAACACTGGTTATTTGCTTGAAGATAAACTCCTATGCCCTCCCACCTGTTCCAAGTTATTTGGTTCACGGTATAGAAATTAGATATAACGTACATTTTCACTGCACTTTTTGATTAAACTATTGCTCGAACATTTGAATATATCTCGTAAACTTTTGTTGACAATTTAGCTATACGATTGCAGGACTACGAATCAGTCTATTTGGCTACACTGAGGGTTGCGATGTGTGCCGTCTCGATGTCAATTCGTGAGACAAAATTGCGACGTAATGTTGTTCTTAACTCATACCGTCTATCATTCTGTAGCTAATAGTCTGGTCGCTATTTATTAACGGCTCTTGAGTCTAGTCCGACATAATTCGTTGCGCTCGAACAATGTTAGTTTTGAACAGAGATCTTCGCGTTCAATCGGAGACCATTTTTAAAGACTTTAGACGTCATATAAATACCGGTAAATAGGTAACATGTAATGAATAAAAATCTGTCACTAGGCTTAGAACGATCGAACCAAAGTGTCAACGTGATAAAATTGACCCTGATGTTCATCAATAAGTAATTTAGAAGTTTACCACACGAGCACTCGAATTTTGTACTAAAATCATTTTATTTGTTTCACGATCAATCAGAACCCATGCATCAGTGGTTTAGAATCCCTGTGCAAGGGGGTTAGAATCTTGCCGCCGTAACCCCTTAACTGTGGTAAATGGCCACTAATAGGGGATCCCTGTAACGGAGGAGTTTAAATCGTGCTACCGCAACTCCTTGTGTGTCGTAAAAGGTGACTGGTAGTGGTGGAGGGAGGGGCCTTGGACTCCCTGCCTCTGTAAACTCCTCCCCCAGAGACGGCAAAACAAGCGGGGCACGGAGAGGCTCACGCCTCTCCGAACCTTATTGTTAGGGTCACTGAATGTCGGTGGTTTACGTAGAATGAGACGAAGTTAAAATGTAAGGTCAAATGGGAGTTTGGTGTGGTAAGTGAAGGGAAGTCGGCATGGAGGAAGTTTGGGGACGAGAAGGTGTGGTGTTGATATTGATTGATTAGTTAGCTAGTAGCGTCGTCGAGTGGAAGGGGTGTCCTCAAGATTAACTATCGATGTGGGTGAAGGTCAAGTTAGGTATAGAAAGTTGGGCATTTGTAAGAGCTTACGGACCGGGTTACGAGATGAGTCAGAAGGAGATGGAGCAATATTGGACAAACCGGAGTGAATGTATTGACTGTTTCTGAGGTCAATTCAATGTGGTTGTTATATGCAACTAAATGCGAGAGTTGGAGACGGATCGGTGGAGTATGTGGATAGGTAGTATGGCACGCCAGTTAGATATGGAAGTGGAGAAAATCTGAGTGGTATGTCTGCGCATAGAGCAGGAGCTGGTGATTGAAAACCGCTTGTTTATGAAGCAAAATTTTTACGTGTACTCATAGGTAAGGATTGCATAAGGTGAAGTGATGGAGAGAGCGCTGATGCATTATATGATTATTTCGAGGAAAGTGGTGTTGGGAGAGGATGGGGGAAGAATGTCTGACCATAGGCTGCTTGAAGGAAAATTAAGAGTTGAGCAGAGGCAGAAGAGGAACAATAGAGTGAGAGATGGAAGAGTAGTTGTAAAGGTAAGTGAACAGAAAGTGAAAAGCAGAGCGGAGGATTTTCGGCAGCCATTGATGGAGCAATAGGACAACATGAGAGGGCAGGACCTAAAACATGTTGATGAGGAATAGGAGACGTTCCGAGATAAGTTGTTGAGATGTGCGAAAAATATGTGTGGTGTGCGCTATGATGGCGGGAGCAGAATGAAGAACTGCGTGTGGTGGAGCCAGGAGGTCAAACTGATGGAAGCGCAGAATAAAGGGACCTTTGAGGAGTGGATGCCAGCTAAGTCAGTGGGGGATTATGATAACTATAAAGAGGAAAGAGAGGAGGTGAAGCGGTTGGTGAAGAGACACATAAACGATACTGATGTCTGGTGAGGCAGACAGCTGTGCAAGGACTTAGGGAATACCAAAAAGATGATCTGAAGGTGGAGACTGGAATGAGGAGGCGGTGAAAGATGAGAACAGTCATTTGTTGTTGGAAAATGGTGATGTACGAAAAAGGATGGCTGAGTATTTTGGTGAGTTGCTGAATACCGCGGATGTCAGAGAGGCTGATATTTTTGATGTAGGTGGTGATGCACGGATGTCGGTTTTGGGAGAGAGAGTTGGTGCGGAAATTACTAGGGAGGGGGTCAGAAAGCAGCGAAACTCTCTGGTTTGAACATCGAAGCGAATGAGTGCCTGAAAAAGGATGGAATAACGATTGTCGAATGTCTGGTGAGGCTACTGAATCTGTTTGGTGTCGGGTGTGGTGCCGTTTTTGTGTCACAGTGCTTGCATTGCTCTGCTGGGTAAAGGCAAAGGTGATAAAAAGATACAAAGAACAGTGTGACATCAGAATGTTTGAGAATGTGCCGATCATATTTTTGCAGAGAGACAGGTCTGTGAGAAGTTCCTTGCAAAGGGAAAGGATATATTTACCACAGGGCCGACAGAAGAGAACTGTGGAAGGTGTTGCGTTTGTATTAACTGATTGGAAATCTATTGTATGCGGTTCAGAGTTTATATGTTGATATCAGAGCATGGGTCAAAGTGAGTAGAGAGGTGAGGGATTGGTTCACAGTGAAAGTTGGTCTATGAAAAGACTGCGTTATCTTCCCTAGGCCGTTCAACCTCTAAATGTATGGTAGAGTGGTCAGGGAGGTGCAAGCGAGGCTAAGAACTGTTGAGACCTAGTGGATGGAGTTGGCAATAAAGCCAGATACTGTTTGCGGATGATATGGTACATGTTGGCGGATTCGGGGGAAAAGCTGTGTATGCTAGTGCCGGAGATTGAACGTGTGTGCTAGAGGAGGAAGCTTGGGTATAATTGCTAGATGAGGAAGCTTGGGTATAATTGAAGAAAAGAGATGCTCGAGGACTGTCGATGCGAGCAGAATTAGAGTTCTCCCAAATGGATATTTATTATATAAACCTGAGTTTTAAGTACCCAGACTCCCACATGGATGAGACTGAACTAGTGGAACCTGAGGTGTGGTCGCAAGGTGTAAGATGGTGACTGCACTGCAGAGTGTAATAGGCTGTAGAACGTTGGGAATAGAAGTAAAGAGAGGGTTGTCAGATAGAGTAGTAGTCCCACCTGTGCTCTACGTAACTGAGACTTGGGGGGTTAGAGCAGAAGAGAGAAGAAGATGGAATGTCTTTGAGATGAAATGTTTGAGAAGCATAAGAAGCATGGCAGTAGTAGGTATAGGCGCAAGACGCGGATGTGGAAGAATTAGATAGGGATAAAAGAGCAGGCGCAAGACGCGGATGTGAAGGAATTAGATAGACGTTTATTAGGGGGTGCAAGACGCGGATGTGAAGGAATTAGATAAGCGTTAATTAGGGGGCGCAATACGCGGATGTGAAGGAATTAGATAGGCGTTAATTATGGTGCGCAAGACGCGGATGTGAAGGAATTAGATAGGCGATAATTAGGGGTGCCAAGACGCAAATGTGAAGGAATTAGATAGGCGATAATTAGTGACTACACATATGCTTTTTGTGAAGGAATTAGATTGGCGATGACTAGATCTTTAAACTTTTATCGAATGTATTGGTTAGGATGTATGTTATTTGTTAAAGTGTCCGACTTAGTCGCTGTATATCTCGGACATTGTAGTTTTATGTTAAGCCAAATTGATCTAATGGTCAAGGTAGTTACTGATGGTACATAGAGATACCATGAACGCAAGTTTTTTGTGAGTCGTCCGATGTATTTGTTAGGATGTATGTTATTTGTTAATGTGACCGACTTAGTCGCTGTATTTCTCGGACATTGTAGTTATATGTTTATTTTCTTCTATTCTGGTCAAGTGAGTTACTTACGGTACATAGAGACTGCCCGTGACGGATGGGGAAGAGGGGATGAGTCGACCGTAGTCAGGCGGTGTCCAAACCGCAAATGGTAATTAGCGATTTTATCTCTCGATGTGTGGTCACTCAAAGATCTTATCTCGAGATATGTGGTCCTCTTGGATAATTGTTTTTCTTACGGTATCTTTCAGATTCCTTTCGGAATCTGATTGCTTGCATTTACGAGTGCTTACGTACGGATTATATAGATGTAGGTTATTAGGTCTTGTCAATGCTATATATGATTGTATTGGAATATTTCGCATGGCATGATATATACTATTATGTTTGTTATTGAATGACTCATTTGAATATAAATTTTTAATGCTCAATCCTGTTTTTAGGATATTCGATGTAGTTATGCAAAAAATAGGGGTATATATTAGGAGTGTATAGCTAGTTGTGCTTTATTTGACTCATTTTCGGAGGTTGTTTGATGGAGTTTTTTAGCGGTGAGATGCTTGATGCCAGCTTGATGTTGAATATAGGCTATGAACATTTATAGGTTACAACATGTTAATGTTGACGTGCTTTCATATTTTTTCACGCAAAAGTGTTCTCGGGTGGTAGTTTTTCTGTGGGTTATCGATACGACCGCAATCCTAATTATCTTTGTATTTGTTTTACGGTATCATTTCACATGAGTATTTTACTGTTTTGCTACCCTTAGCTGCTGGTCTGAGGCCTCGGACATGCAAGCATCATACTGTATCACGTTGGTTGCAAGCAAATATTCTCACTCGGGTATTCGTTGGTCGTTTCACTTTTTCATTAGTCCCAGCAGTCATTTATTTGTTTCATCGTACAAATGATTATTTGTTGGGTTTCTTGGAGAAGTTCATGTATTCAGACAGAGACTATTACTGCAATTTTCCCGTGTCAATATCGGCGTTAACCTTTAAACTGGAGACTCATGTCAGGCTCATTATTGGTTATATCCAGGATGTGACTTTGCTTGATGTTGTTCAGAGACGATGGGTGAATCAGATGCAAGATATGTCAGAAGTATTATACGTGACTGGATGTTTCCTTTAAAATTTGTTTTTTATCAGTGGTAGTTTACTAAGAAGTGACCTAGAAAAGCATTGCAGACTTCATTGTTATGGTACATTGACAGTTATGTGCATTTTAAGGTATTTTTTTTAGGCATGAAGCATCCATGTAGCAAGCTATTTCAGGCATTATTGTTAGGTTGTTGCATTATTGTGATAGTTTTTATATGTATATATGACACATCTGTTACGATTTAGCCGTAGTTACTTTAGTTAAAGAGATGTTAATTTATTCATGTTTTGGACTGAAGTTGAGGCTAATTTCATTAGATTTTGTATGTACTATACCAAATTTACTGTAGGTTTCAGTTACGTCGCCTGCATGTCTTGATATCTTATTCACTTTTCTTATTTGTTTGGTTAAATGATAGTTCATTCTCATTCATCACGTTTTTAATGTATGCTTTGGGTATGGTAGAGAATTAATCTTCTTGCTTTGTTTTATCGCGTGAGTTTTAGTAAAGGTCTTTCAGTTTTGTAGGTTCTCTGTTGAATTTCCATCTTCTATGCAATCGGTTGGTTACTTATACAATTTAGGATTTATTGCGTATGTATCTACACTATAGAACATTATTACTGGTCTAATTTAGTTACATATTCCTAATTTTTAGTGTTTTATATATCTTCTTTCATCCTGTTACAATATTTGGTGTAAATATTATAGATTTAGAACAGACAATTTGTTACAAATTTGGTCTTGCTGTTAGGGTATTGTATATTTATTGTACGACCATTTTTCAATATTTAGGAGGAGTTATAAAGACCCCTAAGCAAAAGCTCATTCTGTTTATGCTTGTTTGTGTAAATGGATCGATTTATTAGGATGGATACCGTAATGTAGCATAATTTTTATGTGAATTATAACAGAGTAGAGAACCTTATTTAGCTATTTTATATATGTTCCTGATTTTATGTTTTCTTTTCCACGAGAATCATAGGATTGTATGTTTAAGAGGTGTAAGTCCGTACTGCATCTTTGTGGAATTTTCGTCATTGATCCCTACCAAATGTGTAGTTTAACATTTAGATGATAATTTATTGGATGGATGGGTCCTAGTGTAGAGGGGGTTTATACTCTTTGGTTGTCATTTTTGGAGCTCATCCATGTTCAACGGGATGTTTTTTTGTTCGAGGCTGTTCAGAGACGATGGGTTAACAGATGCGAGGTACGTCTGTGGCATCGTATCATGACTGTGAGTTACCTTTAAAATTGTTATTTATCAGTGGTAGATTGCTGAGAGTTGACCTAGTAAAGCATTGTAGAATTCATTTTTATGACACAGCAGGCTTGGATTTGTACTCTCAGAAGCATAGCATCAGTTAGATCTATGAATTTATTCTAGATTTGAATGGTATGATAGTATAAAATAACATTTTTCACATTAACTCAGCGTTAAATGTCAGTTATTTTCGGTATGGCTGTTATGTTAGTTTACGATCAAAGTCATGAACCAGATCACGCCGGATATTAGAGTAGGATTCATCATATGGGGCGGTAGGATACACCGTACATAACAGTTAATCGTTGTTGCTTAGGGTAGAGTAGAAAATTGTATTTAGCTATTTTTTAGATGTTGGTGTATATTTTGATTTGATATCATAAGAATATATCTGTATTCGATATAAATTTGCCTAATTTCATGGGATGTTGGGTATAAAATAACGCTTATTTGGATGTATTGTTTCAAAACCTTGGTGTGTTTCCCCTCTCGACATTGGATTTTGGCCCGGTTCCATATTGCCTTGGAGAACTATTCTACCGGATTTGTGTTGAGTGTTAGTGTTGAAATTTTTCAATAATTGAACGAACATCTCAATTATATTATCCAATTGCAGGTCTTAGCTAGATGCTTATTCCCGCAAGTCTTACTTCTGTATATGTTTGTATTTCGTTTACAGTTTAGACACTTAGAAGTTTTTGATCAATTCAGGATTCGTTAGGAGACTGCGTTCACATTTAGAATATATGATTTTTTCGACCATTCACCAGATCCACTGTAGCATTTTTCACTGAAGGTCTGTAATGATGGCCATAATCCTAACTCATTCTAACCTAAAATTACCAAGGATTGTATATTATCCCCCGTTTCATACTTAAGTTAGTTATTTTCTTCATTGATTTAACCTTCATCCTTATCAAATCTATTCACTTGTCCCTGTAGTTTAACCAATCTTCCAACAGATGGTGTGCCTACATTTATATATATTATTTTTCATTTCGCTGGTTACAAGTCCAGTAATATCGACCAGTCCCGAGTAATGTTAGGACATCGCTCGTTTGTGGACTTTCGAGTTCAAACGTTTATGTAAGCTTACCCCATACGTCAGTGTGTGTTTTCTAATGGTAAAGCGTTAGTAAGATTTATGTACGGTTCTACTGTTGGTATATGATTTTTTTTTTGTAATGTTGGACGTTTTGCTCCTACCATTTTCGTCTATTATATCAAATATTGAATAAATTCCCTCTAACAATTGTTCATACAGATATGCATTGTAAGGTCCGCAATCCACAAGATCTAGGATATAAACCATGTCTATGGTACATAATCAGCGAAATATATATATATCAATGTACGATAACATAGATCAAATATCGATGAATGCAAAAAGGTTTACCATACAATGACGAATACACTATTACCCAGGCAACCTAACCTAACAGCCATCCTAACCAATAGTAAAGTAGTTTCATTCAAGTTTGATGCTTATGTATGATATTGATATGTATGAATCTCTCCATTAGGCTGTATATTTACCATATCAAAACCAGTTTGAATACATTTTCTCCAATTTAATCCAGTAAATATCCTCTTGCAGATGTTTAGAGTCCAGAATTTTGATCAAACCTTTGCAGTGTTATATGATTGGATGAGACTCAACAGGTAGGTTCCACAGGAACAAATTCACTTCATTTGTTGCTAACTTTTTTAATGTGCATCAGTTATACGCGATTTTAGGTTCAAAGATCTAGTCATCCTAGCCAACTTAACCAATAATTATATATTTTCATTCAACTTTGATAGTTATGTATGGTATGCAGTTATTGATATATACATATGAACCCTCCACATGGATGTATTTTACGTTTCTTTTTCAATCTCAAACACCATGGATACACATGAACACTTTTGTACGCATTTACAGGATCGTTACCTTCACTGCGTAGGCACATGTATGCGATACCATGTAAGTATTTACACAAATTTTGTGCAAATGGGTTACCATACACTGCCGGATGCATTAATACATTCCCAACCTAGCCTAACCCATAAAACAACAACCCTTGCTGTTGATACAAGATATTTCATGTGCATCAGCTTCATATTATGTTATGTTAAAAGAAGTAATCATAAAAAAAAACTATCCTAACCAAACTTATGTATGGTATTCAGTCTTTGATATATACAATGGATAACAAATAGCGGCACTTGACTCTACATTTTGATCTAACCTTTGCAGTTTCGATATTCACTTTCAATTTTTGATCCAGCAAATTTTTCACGACAATTCGATGTGGCCTCCTACATACATGATATATGCAATTCATTGCTTAACCTTTGAGTTTTAGGATATTGTAAACATTTGATTGGGGATAAATATGGTTTTATTACTGTATTGTTAGTATTAATTACAAATCTTGCTGTTTCATCATTACTTTCTAACTCGTTCATACGATTTGTAACAACATGGTTATTACATCCATCTTTTCCCATCATCATATCATATCAGATCATTCTTAAATTCCTTCATATACTCCAGCATAACTTTGATGCGAATACCGAAGGCTGTTCCGTTCCCGTGAGTCCACCAATGTAACGTTTCTTCTTCTTGAACCTTAATTATTCGAAACTTCTCCAATTCGAAG
>SDVV010013623.1:0-15052 GCA_016164225.1 Gammarus roeselii | reverse complement strand
GATAGAGTAATTCCCTCCTCTTGCTCACTAAAGGTTGACATGGTATAGTAATTCCCTTCTCTTGATCACTGTAGGTTGACATGATAGAGTAATTTCTTCTCTTGCTCACTGTAGGTTGACAGGATATAGTAATCCCCTTCTCTTGCTCACTGTAGGTTGACATAGTATAGTGATTCCCTTCTCTTACTCACTGTAGGTTGACATGATATAGTAATTCCCTTCCCTTGCTCACTGTAAGTTGACATGATATAGTAATTCCCTTCTCTTGATCACTGTAGGTTAACATGATAGAGTAATTCACTTCTCTTGCTCACTGTAGGTTGACATGATATAGTAATCCCCTCATCTTGCTCACTGTAGGTTGACATGATATAGTAATTCCCTCCTCTTGCTCACTGTAGGTTGACATAATATAGTAGTTTCCTTCTCTTGCTCACTGTAGGTTGACATGATATAGTAATTCCATTCTCTTGCTCACTGTAAGTTGACATAATATAGTAATTCCCTTCTCTTGCTCACTGTAGATTGACATGATATTGTAATTCCCTTTTCATGCTCACTGTAGGTTGGCAAGATATAGTAATCCCCTTCTCTTGCTCAGTGTAGGTTGACATGACATAGTAATTCCCTTCCCTTGCTCACTCTAGGTTGACATTATTTAGTAATTCCCTTCTCTTGTTCACTGTAGGTTGACATAATATAGCAAAATCCTTCCCTTGATTAGCTTACTGTAGGTTGACATGATATAGTAATCCCTTCTCTTGCTCACTGTAGGTTGACATGATATAGTAATTCCTTTCTCTTGCTCACTGTAGGTTGACATGATATAGTAATTCCCTTCTCTTCCTCACTGTAGGTTGACATGATATAGTAATTCCCATCTCTTGCTCACTGTAGGTTGACATGATATAGTGATCCTCTTCTCTTGCTCACTGTAGGTTGACATGATATAGTAATCCCTTCTCTTGCTCACTGTAGGTTGACATGATATAGTAATCCCTTCTCTTGCTCACTGTAGGTTGACATGATATAGTAATTCCCTTCTCTTGCTCACTAAAGGTTGGCATGGTATAGTAATTCCCTTCTCATGCTCACTGTAGGTTAACATGATGGAGTAATTCCCTTCTCTTGCTCACTGTAGGTTAACATGATATAGTAATCCCCTTCCCTTTCTCACTGTAGGTTGCCATGATATAGCAATTCCCTTCTCCAGTTCACTGTAGGTTGACATGATATAGTGATTCCCTCCCCTTGCTCACTGTAGGTTGACATGATATAGTAATCCCCTTCTCTTGCTCACTGTAGTTTGTCATGATATAGTAATTCCATTCTCTTGGTCCCTGTAGGTTGACATAATATAGTAATTCCCTTCTCTCGCTCACTGTCGGTTGACATGATATAGTAATTCCCTCCTCTTGCTCACTGTAGGTTGAATCCCCTTCTCTTGCACACTGTAGGTTGACACGATATAGGAATTCCCTTCCCTTGCTCACTATAGGTTGACATGATAGAGTAATCCCCTTCCCTTGTTCACTGTAGGTTGACATGATATAGTAATTCCCTTCCCTTGCTCACTGTAGGTTGACATGATATAGTAATTCCCTTCCCTTGCTCACTGTAGGTTGACATGATATAGTAATTCCCTTCCCTTGCTCACTTTAGGTTGACATGACATAGTAATTCCCTTCCCTTGCTCACTTTAGGTTGACATGATATAGTAATTCCCTTCATTTGCTCACTGTAGGTCGACATGATACAGGAAACAACAGGTTTAGTTAGTGAGAGAAAGTAACTACTGTGCATCCTGACCGTCCGAAACAGTTGATTGCGCCACTGAGTCGCACGAGAGCAGTTGGGTGCACCAATAAGCAACCTAGGAAACGAAAATGTACCAATGTGCTGCCTGCGAGTGAATGAGTGCACAGCTTCCCTGCTCAAGAACAGTTGCGCGCTTTTCTGTGCAGACAGAAAACTAATGGCTGGACCGCAGTGCAGCCTAGGAACGGATGGAGCCTGGAATCAGTTTAACTAACCACTGAGAACTTCAGGTTGGTTGGGTGCAGCAACGTGAAGCCTAAGAACTTGTAAGTGCGCATATGTGCTGCCTGAGAACAGTTGAGTGCTCTTGTATGCAGCCTGACAACAGACGAGTTCACGATTGTGCAGCATGGTGCAGTTGAGGGCACCTCTGTGCAATCCGGAAGCAGTTACGTGCACCTAAGATAAAGTGAGAGCAGTTGTGTACACCAATGTGCAGAGTGAGAGCAATTGGGTTCACCAATGAGGAGCCATAGAACGGCTCTGTGCACCACTGTGTAACCCTAGAGCAGTTGATTGTTCCTATGTGCAGCCTAAGAGCTAATGTGTGTACGAAATTGCAGTCTGAAAGCAGTTTCGTCGACCGGTGTGTAGCCTTGAAAGCAGTTGATTGAGTGCACCACTGAACACTCTGATATTCGTTGAATGCCCACTATATCGTCACAAAGGAATCAAGTGCAACAATTTGCAGCCGGAGAGCTATTTAGCGTACTATTGTGCAGGCCGAGAGCAGCCGAGCGTTCTGTGTGCAACCTGCGTGCAGTTGAACGCGAAATATTGCAACCTGAGAAATGATTTCTGCAGCAATGCGCAGCCTGCGTTACGTGAGTGCACCACTGTGAAGCCCGAGAAAAGACGACGGCAGCAATAGGCCGTCTGAGAGGAGTTGAGTAAACCCATGTGCAGCCTGGGAGCAGTTACGTGCATTAGATGCAGCCTGGTAGCAGTTGAATGAACCACCAAACTCTATGAAAACCGCGACAGTAACACTGTGCAGCCTGAGCGAACTTGTGCACCAATGTGTAGCCTGAGCGAACTTGGGTGCACCAATGTGTAGCCTGAGCGAACTTGGGTGCATCAATGTGTAGCTTGAGCGAACTTGGGTGCACCAATGTGTAGCCTGAGCGAACTTGGGTGAGAGCTATTGAGGGTGATAATGAGTAGCTCCAGTTCAATTTCAAACGCCAATGTGTAGCCTGAGAGCAATTGGTCACATTAATGTGCAGTTTGGGAGCAGTTGAGTTCACCTATGTGATGTCTAGGAACCATTTCATACACCAATGTGCAGCCTTACAAAAATGAAGTGATCCAATTTGCAGCCTACGAGCAGATGAGTGCACCACTTTTCAGCTTATGAACCGATGACTGTTCCAGTGTGCAGCCTGTGAACAGTCGAGTGGTCCACTGCAGCCTGAGGGCCAGTATAGGGTGGCGCAATAAGGGCGAGCAGTTTAGCAGCCATTGTGCAGCCTGAGAGCCGTTGAGTACAGTAGATCAACGGATTGCTGATGCAGTTGCGATGTTAAATATTGATGCAGGAGTGCACTTCATCAATCCGTCGAATAACGATGATTTTTCGTCTATTTTATTCCCATTTTATTTACATATTATTTCACACGGATGGTTTGCAGCACTAAATTATCGATATCGTCTCGACCAACTGGAATTTACTTCAGCGTTCGTATTCGTGGTAGCAAAGAATTAAAGCACGAATATCTTAGTGTATCTCGAATTCTTCAGAGCATTTTGGGCCCCCATAAGTAAAATACAATTGTGAAAACAATCCATCAACAATAAAAAAATAAAAGAGGATTAGTGAACATTGCCGTATTCACGTATTCACACTTGCTTGTCACCGTTCTAAAATTATTCGTCTAGTTGGTCAAAGACTATGACCTAAAATTGGTCTTAGTCTTTGCCCAATAGGACAATTATTTATGAATCCATCATCGCCCTCACACATTGAGTGAAATTCTGGCCAGATACGAGGCTGTTCGAAGTAGATATCTTGTGGCTTTTCTTTTTTATTGGCCTTACGAGTAAATGTACTCATTCTATGATAACTGGCATTCGATTGTTTTATTAATATAAACATTAATTACTTCATCAATCATTGATTTTCAATATGAGTCTCACGTCGATTTTAATTTTCCGCGTCCAACAGTTAAAAACACGCGTTAAATTCCAAAAAGTTAACAGAAAGGCTTCCGACCTTATCCAACGATTGCAAATTCTTGTTTTTCTTCTTATACCGGTGTTATTGCCATTCTATTACTAATTTCTATTTCTGATCGATAAATAGACTCTATGGTTTGTACTTCACTGGCCACACTTATAGATAAAACATTCATGGAAAGGCACAGAGAACGTCATCCGGTTGAGTATACTATACATTTTTCAATCTATGTACAGGGTTTTAATGCCATAACGAGTGGACCTGAGATGGGTTCACAGATAGATTCCAACGTCTCCTCGCCATCTAATGGAGCGATCTTTATTGTATGGGATATACCCCTGCAGTTCGAACACCTTCATAGTCGCATCCTTCCGTCTGGTTTCATGTCTTTGTAATGATTATTATGTCAGTTATGTCGGTAGCAACCAGAGATCAGATTTATGGTCGCTTGTTTCTGATGGATCTAGCATTGAGAATTACATAGTGTCCGAAAATCATCGACACTAAATTTGGCTCTAGGGATGCGTCTTTGCTGAGCGGCTCTGTCGTCCTCCTCATTGAGTGTGACTCCTGCTGCTCAAATTGATGTGCGCATTGCTGCTGCCACGGTCTATGACTTGCTGTCCCCACTGTGGACTGGATCAGAGTAATCCCCACCTTTTTTTATACATGAGCGTTTGACTCCAAGGGATCATGTTCCTACTCCTACATGGACAACATGTGGTCAGATACCATGTCATGTTAGTAGCAGCCGACAGCTGCTTCCACACTTCGAGCATGGTTTTGCCTTGGCACATTTACTCAGGTGCAGATCTGTTTGTCAGGTTGCAGCATGTACAACCCCTCCCCTCGCATCACAGTCCGCCGATCGGACTGAACAAGTTCTGCGGTGCCGTGCTAAGTTGAAAGTTGATTTATCTTGACCGCATTTCTCGCGCATCCTTTCATCATTCGAAACAGACGCATATCCTCCGCATGTGTTGTTGTGTTTTCTCGTATTTTTTTTTGCGTTTCGAACACCTCTCTTACTTACTTTTCCACATACTGCCAAATTACATCCAAGCGGCTCAACGTCGACCAGTGCCTGGTTTTATTCCATTTCTGCCTGAACTTTGGTACTAGATTAGTTCGGCTGATCTTATGGCACTAGATTCTTCTTCAAGGAATGACATCATTTCGTCCACAATACATGTCCATTAATCCCTGTCCTTTGTCGTACTACCAGAATTGGCACAATCAATGCCAGCCACTCCCAATAAGATTGTCCAATTAAAGAGTTTTCCTTTAACTATTCAGTGTCATGAGCCGTTTTCCAGTTTCCGTTGCCATCCAAAGATCATCAGCTCTCTGCCGATTGTGGTTCATCCGCATCTAATGCTACTGATACCTAGTTCATTTTATATATCCATAACCAATTTATAGAGAAATCTTAATTAATGCATTTCACTCAATATGCTCTGACAGTCACGTGGTTCACGATATCAGACCCAAAGCTGCACAGCCTAGCATTGTTGCCAGACGATGCATTAAAACATCGAGCGAATGAAACCCACGGCAACAACATGTGTTGCAGGTGCCTTTAGGATTGGCGGAACTATTAAGGGGTTAGATAACCTTTTACAACAAGCAAAATATTTTTTTTGACCGCACCTTTCACATCTTTTGCATACGTTGTTTCTCCAGTGAATGTAACGGCAGTATTGCCAAAATCAATCGCTTTCTGAAACGTGTTGCATATATTGGAACTTTCAATAGCACGGATCATATCTGACGTAACAATACTTATCGATGATTCTGTGTCGAGTTCGGACTCTTTTGTGTGGATCGTGCTATTTAATAATTTGCATTGCCTTATTAGGCAATCCTAAATAAGTCTTTTATCATTTTTCTCGATAGTTTCTCCAGAGTCGTTCCTGCTGCCCCCTGCTACCTTGTACGGCTGCTTATGTTGTCAGACCTTTCCTGTTCTTTTAAAGTATTTGTTTGCCTTTCTACGAACCGTTTGTGGCAGAGATTTTGGATCATTGTTCGTCTTCTTCCTTTAGTCCTTTGAAGTGTTTGACGATCATCATTGGTGATCGTTTTAACCGTCAGCTACTGCGATGTGATCGGCTTTATTCCGTGTGTTAGTTCAGGTTTTCCATTTACTCGCTTTATCTAGGTGATCTACATAAGAGCACTTATTGTACAATAATTTGAGTCAAAACACCATTTCACCAAGTGTTTTCCTTTAGCTGTGTATCTTATCCACAGGTAGGTTTCATTTCTTGCGTAGCAAATCGTCGTTTCCGTTGGGCTCTTGGCATCCTTTTAAGTGGCGGTCCCGTCAAGGTGAATGTTGAGGCTTGTCCAGTTATGTTCTTTCCACTGAACGTATCGGGACGATGTTCTAATGTACACCAATGTTTGTTCGAGTGCTTTCGCACATATCACTGTGTCATCGAAGTTCCTCTCTTCGCATTCAGTGATCAGTACTGTGATCAACTTGGTGGATCGGAGTCCGGCGATGAATAATTGATCACGGAGTCTACTCCTGCAACACTCCATGTACTCAAACCTCCTTCCCAACTCGTTATGAGCTCGAAGGTTACTCTCGATCGTCTCGTTTTGCGTTGTTTTCTCCTTGTAAAGGCACCGATGCTCCAATCGCCGATTTCAGCGTCGAGTAAATTAGTTGTTAGAATTGCAGCCAACTCTTTATATGTTTCCTCTTCTATACTTGTCGAATTTCTTCTCAGTTGTACCTGCGTTATCACGCTTCTCGGTAGGCATGAGCCCAGTTTCTTGTTGGTCGTCCTATGCAGCTTTCAGGGCTCGGTAGTTTTGTGATATGAACCTTAACAGGGAATCTTCTATCACATCTGTGTTCAGGCTACATCTTCTGCGATAGTCCGTTTTCTTCTGTAATTTTAATTTTGCACTTATTTAATTTTACTGAGAAGTTTTTCAACACTGTTGATTTCTTCACCTCGTCACCAAGTTACATCTTACGATATTGTAGGCCGATACTTTTCCAAAAAACACAAGTTGATTTATCAATAATGAATATCTGTACAGGAAGTCCATGTATGAGAACAATTAGGGATAGTGGTAAAAGTGGGAGTAGGCTGTTCAACAAAGACGGGTCTTCCTGGTCCGTCTCGCCTCGCTGCTAGAACGTGCAATACCCTCCTTATACAACACGTAGACATACATAGGCGTTTGACCCCAGGTCGCTTCCGGCCGTCCTGCTTGGGTCGATGTTTAAGCAATTTGAGTCGTTTGTAGCATCAGGGCCCTCGGGCTGTGCCTAAACACTTCACTGACTTAACCTAACACCCGGAAATCACGATTAGAGTGTTAACAACTTGTTTAAGTCGCCTTGGTACTAATTACAACGTCGTGTTGTGCTATCGAAGTGTAGGGACCTTCTTCGTCTATCGCACACCTAACTTTTGACGTCCCGGTAGGAGAAGGTGTTCAGAGCACGCCCGATTTGATTGTATCATTCCAATTAAATTGTTTGTGACAGAACATGAGAGCGAAGGAACCTACCTTATTCACTGCATGCTGTATTTAATGAGGACTTATTACTAGCGACCGTCGAGTACCGAAAGCCTCCTGCTTCGTTACACTTGTTGACATGACACTGACATAGGTATTTGACAATTGGCGTCGGTAGTCATTGAGTGAAAGCATTCCTTAATCGAGATCACTGTCTCTATTTCAGAGGTTACGGTGTCGGCTTGAATGACGCTTCCACTACTGTTGCTTTCTTTAAAATGCATGATGGGCACAGGCCTATAGGCGTCCATCGTAATCTTTACCGAAGTTTTCGGGCCTATAGCCTGGTGAGTTGCCCTGTGTTTGAGGCTGATCTCCCTTTATGCATGTTGAATTTTTTACCGCGGTTTCCAGTTTGGGGAATTTGCCATCCTCATTCATGAGGAACGCGATCCTGAGATCAGGTATTGTTATGGATTGTGGAGCTTCCTTAATAGTGTTTATAAGGTTTACTTGATTGCTGGGTGTAGTAGTAGATTAGATTAGAGTAGGAAAAAAAACGAGCATGAGTGCTCATGCCGAGTGTTTCCTTTGAACGAGACTTCAGAAACTCAAGCAAGCGTACAGAAAAAGAAGGTTGTTGGAATAGAATGGCGAGAAACCACAGCTACCATCACCACCGTACTAGTCACTACCCTACTACGACCCAAGTCATTTCAGCCAGGAGAAGAAAGGGTCGAATGTCAGACCAACAATTCAGGAACGGGGAGAACAAGATGGGAAGCGAAGTATTTAGAATTCAGGCGGTCGCATCTCAGACGGTCGAGCAGAGACGGGCACGCACATAAGCTCAGCGGACTTATACTTTTCCTCGAGCGCATGCCTGTCGGCTTGCCCGAGAGGTTGGGTGAGACGGACTCCAGTTAGGTATTGAGTCAACTTCAGATGAACATATGGGAATTAAATTTCGGCAAGTATGTGCACATTTAGGAGAGCAACACACCCAGTTGCCTGGGTGGTGGCCCTCCCCCATGTGCTCAGATGATTAAGTCTTCTGTACGCAAGTGGTTCCTTGAAGGCTGTCGCACTTCAAGGTGAGACGTCGGAGTGACCTCTCCTAAGGATAAACATGAATTTGGCTGATCTAGAGTCAAGGTCGTAATTTTCAAAAAATGTAGGAGAGCTTCACGCCCAGTTTCCGGGGAGAGTGGTTCTTCCTAGTATTCAGTAGCATTTCAAATTTCATGTGAAATGTTAGAAGGACATCTGTTAAAAAAAATGCACGGGGTAACTCCTCAGCTTAGTCAAATGAGACTTAAATCTTTAAGTTTGTCGAATAGTTATCGCAGGAGTCAGTCAAAATGCAAGAGAACAGTATATGTGTACATTTTGAATTAGAAAATAGTCAAGCAAAACAATTTTTTTTAAATTTTGACAAGCATGTACGTAGAGTTTTATCCGAAATAGAGCAATAAATCTATATTTAAATTGATACTTTGTCAAGGAACCTGCATGAATAAAATTGTTATTTTGCAGGTTCCTTGAAGGCTGACGCAATTGAAGGTGAGAGTCAGAGGGACATCTCCTAGGGAAGAGTAGCTCGCGGCCACTGGGTTTAGTCAAGCAAAACACGAGTATTATACATTTTGAAAAACGGGTATTATTTCAAGTTTTGGTGCAAGGATGGCACGAGCATTTAAGTTTTGAAATCATGTTAAATCGAGTTTAGTCAGACGATACTAGAGTTTTTCAAATTTTCAGAGACAGTTATTGTGAGATGTTAATCCAGAAATGGCATAAAACAATTTTTTGTAATATGTATAACATTTTTTAGAACATTGGCTCATGAGTCGAGTTAGTCTAAAGAATTAAAAATATTTTAACTTTTTTGAAGAACAGGTATCGCAAACATTTAGTCCAAAAAGGGCAATACCGGTATTTATATTTTGAAAAAAATTGAACATCTGTGGAGAAAAGGTTAGCACCTATACGTCTCTCTGTTCCATGCTACTCTAGGTCTCGCCCAAATTTGTGCTTCAAGAGAGAGAAGACGGCTCGTTCATCCACACTGTATTAAGAAATAACTTTCAAGATGACATGCCGGAGGGCATTTGCAATATATGTCTTTATATTTCACATATTTCAGGGTGAGACACCAGAGGGGCATATCCTAGATACATAGAATATTTCAAGGTCAGATGTCAGAAGGGAACCGCTAGGAAATGTGGTTCTAATAGGAAACCGGCGTTGCCACCCGGAGGAAGCTATTTTCTGATTATGTGTCTTCTTATTTTTTTCTTCTTCCCTCCTGACACGTAGGGAAGAGAAGTAGATAAGTAGAGTAGTATCGTGTCGACAGTGCCCTTCCATGGGAAGGTACTCACTGATTCAACAGATGTATGTTATTCCCATTTCTCTCTTTTCTTTTTTTTCCCGACAGGGAGGGTAGGGAAGTAGTGATAAAAATACCATCGCATCGACAAGGTCTCTTCGTAGGAGGATACTCATCGCTTCATCAATGGATGATATCTGTCGAATCTACGTCGTACCAAAGAGTTGAGCAAGCTCTCCTCCTGGTGCGGTTTTGATTTTCGCATATCATGGGATGTTGGGGAGAGCCATCGTTTCGGCTCATCGGTAATCGTCGCTGGGTCACCGGCAGACTTAACCCGCACAAGTTCGTCGAATCTACGTCGTACCTCAGAGTTGAGCAACGCTCTCCTCCTGGTGCGGTTTGATTTTTGCAAAGCATGCGGTGTGGGGGTAAGCAGCCGTTGCGGTTTTTCAGCAAGAGCCGCTAATTGTTATCTATCTTTCCCCATTTTTCTCCTCCCTTTCTCTCTCGCAAGTTGCCAACTTGGATGTTGCTGACCAAGCGCTTCTCAGTTGACATGATTAGGTCAAGTATGTTGTTTCCCAGCTTGCTTCACGAACATACTGGGTCATGCCATTATCGGCGACGAACTACGTTCGTTTATTGCCTGGGGCCAGTGAAGTTAGGCTCACTCAGTCAATATAAGGGAGATTGAAGTCACCAAAAATAATAGTCTTGTGATTATTTGAAACTATTTCTTCCAGCATCTCATAGAGCTGAGCATCTTGTTTGCAAGGGTGTGACTGTTGCGGTACTCCAATGCCAGCTTCAGAGTCGATTGGGCCACTTTGATTTCTGCGTTGAGAATTTTGCAAGAAATTGTGACGAGCGTTACTCTAAAAAATGCATGCAGTATCTCCTTTATGCACAGCACATACCCGCTCCCTCGTTTACTAGGGGTGAGTTTGTCCACGCTGAACATTTTGTAGCCTGGTAGCATTATCTCTGCTGCCAGGTTTCTACTCTGGAGATCGAGCCACGTTTCGTTTATGCCAATGACATCAAAGCAGTACAGGGTCGCCAGTCTCCTCAGTTCGTCGAATTTAGGGGCACAGGAATGCGCGTTACAAAAGATGACCTTAAGACGGTGCGTGTCTTGGTCTTCGACTTCCTCATCATTGGGGGGTCTCGACCTGGCATCTGTGGGCCAGTTCCTTGACCATCCCTAGAATTGTCTTCTTGTGAGCCCTGTAACGCACCTACCGTGCCCGCAGCTTCTTCCTTCTGGGGCGACCGATTGGTCATCGCTCCCGTCGGGGAATTTGCTGCGGGCACAGGGCCCTCTAGGTACGGTTCCTGCGGACAAAACTGGTCCGTTTGAAGCACGCTGGACCCTTACCTTTGGGCATAGTATTTCTTAGCGCTGAAGTGGAGTATTCTGCCAATTCGGTTATTTATTACATCATTCAGATGCAGTCCGTCTCTTAGGAAATGATTGGGCCTCTCACCAAAGTCATCAAACAAGTTGATGAAAGATACTCCACTGGACTTGCAAATGGTCTCGATTGCTCGATTTGTATGCATTACTTGCTATACAGCTCGTCATCATCATACATTCGCGTTAAGATGTATGTGATGGCCACTCGATCCGTTTCTGCCTTATGGTTAGAAATCAGCTGCCTATCCTTGGCTAGCAGATCTTTCGATCTTGTCCTATTAAGATCATTGGTGCCTACATGGCAGATTATGAGTGTCTCCCGGCTGGAAACTTCAACCTCTGCATGAGCACTTCTGATCTTCTCAATCGTAGCACCGGGTTTGCAAGTAACCTGCCTCATTGTCTGTCACCTACGAGCAAATTCACCTGCCTGGTGTCGGACGATAGAGTCACCAAGGACAAATGTCTCAATTTTGCCGTCCAGGAAGGTGAACTTCTCAAAAGTGTTCCGCGTTGGTATTACAAACGCTGGCCGGTTCACGAAGGTGAACCGGTTCTGGACCAGCTGAAATCTATCCGAATCTACGCCGCCCCACCGAGGTTGAGTGTGGTTTGGATCCGCGATTGTCTAGATGACCTCTTGACCTGACGGGAAGTAGGTACCCCGGGTTTGGGTATAAGGGTGGAAGCAAATTGCGAGCTCACATCCACCACTGGTAGTCCTGATATGGGTTTAGGGGTGGATGCGTGCTGCCGTTGCAGACTCTTACCCAGGACGTCACGGTAGGAAGTCAGAGTAGAACCACCGAGATTCCTCCGCGATCGAACTGGATGCCTCTCCATCCAGCTGTAAATCATGTACCACCAACTCATTAACTTTCACTAGCTTCCTCGTCTGTTCCGCCAGGCCCTTACTAGCCTCCTCCATATCAAAACGTAAGTTTCTTCTGTGGTCTGCAGCAAAACTCTCTAGATCACGATACTAACAAAGTCCTCTTGGACCTTACGTACCTCGGCTCTCACAAGTCCTGCCGATCTCCTCTCTCATCTCTACATACTCACTGGTGACAGTGGGCAGCTGCTCCTCTAGGACAAAAACCTTCCCCGAAAGGATCCCTGGAAGGTTCTGAAAGGTCACCAGGAAATGTCGAGCCTGCCATTCAGCTCACAAAACCGGCAGACGAGGTTCCCCACGAGGTCCCTGAAGACGCTCCTGCTCATCCTGGCGAAGCAGACCGAGCTGTCCGCCCGAGTAGGAGGTATCCTCACACGTCGTTTGGGGGAATCTTCGCACTTGCAGCAGGCGCGCGCACTCAATTAGCTTACTAGTTCCAATTTTATTCATATTATTACTTAGCACAGTGAATGTTCTTACATGTCACGAAAAAAAGGCACAAAAATCTTCTGAAACAGGACACAAAATCGTCTGAAACAGAAAAACACAGAAATCGTCTGAAGTTAAGACACAAATTCAGTGTTACTATTAGTAACAAAAAATCAGTAGTAGTAGTAGTAGTAGTAGTAGTAGCCCGGGGACGGGCTGAAGAGTCCATTCTAGCTGTACTGCTAAATTTAATGCAGTACAACTAGCTCTGCCGAGATGGGATGCCCATCGTTCATGGGCTGCCGGATGCTGAAGGCTCCAACAGAGGTTGTTGCCACCTTGGGAGCAATAGTCCTAACGTAACCTTTTCTTAGTGAGGGGGTGGATTAGTTTCCCAGTGTTTGAAGATGCGGTTTTTAGAGGTCTTTACGCTATTACTGTTAACCACATCATGTGGTAGACGGTTCCAAATTGTTGGTATCTTGATGGGAAAAAAGTTCTCAGCCACTGATGTTCTGAATGGTTTAAGTTACAGTTTTTGTCCGTTATTTCTGTTCCTTAAGGTATAATCTTGGTCAAAGAGGCCCTCAGGGCTAGCTCTAGTAAACCCATTTAGGTATTTGAAGATTTCTTTCAGCTGGCCTCTAAGTCGTCTTCTTTCAAGTGATATCAGTTTAGGTTGGTCGAGTCTTTGCGTATATGTCTTATTTCTGTGTTCCGGAATCATTTTTGTGGCTAGGCGATACACACGTTCAATTTTGTTAATATCCCCATTTAGGTAAGGGGACCAAAATTGCACTGCAAATTCCATTTGAATCCTGGCGAGTGAAGTATGTAAAGGAAGCACGATGTCCCTGGACTTGTAGTGAAAATTTCTGGATTTAAAGCCGATGTCCCTGGACTTGTAGTGAAAATTTCTGGATTTAAAGCCGATGACCCTTTGCCGTTCTTGTAGCTATCTTCCACTTGGTTTTTCTCAAGATTTTTGGTGATTAATATTCCAAGGTCTCGTTGTTGGTCGACTTCAGTCATGTGCTGGTCTGCCATGATGTAAGCAGAATTTAGATTTTGTGATCCAATATGCATAACAGTGCAATTTTCATTATCAAAGTTCATTTGCCACTTGTCAGACCAGTGAATTAGTTTATCAAGATCACTTGGAATGGTTATTCGATCTTGTTCCCAGTCTGCTTTGTGTCAGTTTAGTGTCGTCATCAAATTTTGTTAGCTCGCTAACGATATCGGTGTCGGGGATTTTTGTTTCCCTTAATACAAATAAATTATTACACAGTGAACCACGTTGTTGATATCCTTGCTATCCCAAACTTATTTGGGCTTTGACGGGGTTTCCATGATACTAAGAATGGCGCTTATATGAGCCAACGCATGTCATTACGTACTGAAAGAATGTCTATGAACTGTCTAACAATCTATGTATCTACAATTAATGAGGGGTGAGTAAAACTGGCTACCCACTATAGTAGACTACTCTAATTCTAGTCACATATGTCATAGTCACGATGGTGTGTGGAAAGCCGATGTATCCATTTGCTATCCATTGTTGTGTCCTGGGGCACAACCCACACAGGCTACATACCGACATACGCTGGCTACCCTGGGTCGCTAGACCCATGTGCAGCCGTTGAACACCTGGGCTTAGCTGCTAGAGTCGTCAAACACATGTACTCACGTCAGAACACTCAGTTCAAGAACAAAAAATGATTTACTTCTACTCTTATAATTACGCGTACGCTTTTATACCATAATCTATTCATATTACCTTAAAATCATGACACGCATTCAACTGCTGTATTTACCTTAGTGATTTACTCCCAATAAAGGAACTAGTTTTAACTTCATACACTCTATAAACAGCAAAAAAAATCAATTAGGGTGGCAGATGGGTCGAATTTTCATCTTGCCGGTCGAGGAGGGGAGGAGATGAGGGGTCAAGAGGCTGCCTCTACCGACACACCCGCCTTATCCGCAATCGCCAGGCCAGTTGGTTTGAAACCATATAGCTACAACATTTTCTCTGTCATCGAGGCATGTGGTATATTTTTCCACACACTCCCGCCTGAGAGAAAAGGGCATTGTCACCAAGGAGATTGTGTAGGTGGAGGCGGCACAGGCAGTTTTATGAACGCTAGCAAGTGAAGCCAAGCCACCTGCCACAGCCATATGGCGGCCGTCATGCGGAGGACCGAAATACTGAAGGATAGATAGGGAATAATTAATTATTTGCGATCTAACTCTTGATAGCAGAAACCCATAATGGAGTGAGACATGTCAGGATTGGATGAAATACAGACCTTTCAAAGAAACTTGGTTTCATCGATTCATAATTACATATCGTTATATTAAAATCTATTTAAAAGAAGTCACTTGTTAGAAATTGCCGGCTCTTGGTGTTCTTTTGTTGCTGTACATTCGAGGTATAGTTTTTCGCAGCATAGAAGTGTGTTACTTGAAGGCATTTAAAAACAAAGCATTTTATCA
>SDVV010013622.1:0-15018 GCA_016164225.1 Gammarus roeselii | reverse complement strand
TACCGTAAAAAGCTTATCGCTTTCGGTAAACATACCGGACTTTACGAAGTTGTCTAAACCTAAAACACCTGTGCGAATGAGGTGGTCCCTCCACCTCACTACGCACAAAAACATCTACTCATTTTACGAAGATACGCATTAACTCTATACTCTCTCGTACGCGCTAATACGCGAATATGCCACAATTAAAATATGTACTGACTTCATCTTGACAAAGCTAATATTTTCGCGCACGAGGTTGTGTGGACTTACCTAAACCAACGACGGTCGCGCCCTACGGGGGAGCCTATTATGACTCACGTTGAGGCTCTGGTGGAAATGAGGCCCAAATCAATTAATCAACTGTAAACCCTTATGCATATTTCTACAAATTGCAAACGTTTCTGCATCCCTTGTATCTCTGTATAAAAATCTTCGAACGCGGTCACCACAAACGTGAAAATTCAAGAGAAATACTGATACTGTGACAGTTATTGGTCTAGCCTACAATGATGAGTATCGAAATAAATAATTGAATACAAATAATCCATATCAATATTTAATGGTGATTTAATGTAAAAATTGAGACATGATAGTGCAGCATCTTCACTGTGGGAACAATTTAGTACTGGTAATAACTAGTCTAATTACTTGACCACACAACTATTGGTACAGGCGGGGTGGTCCCTTCACCCCACATTGCACAGAAACTATAATCCGTTCATGTAGCTGAATTTAATTCCTTTCCGTTCATGTACGCACAAGCGTGCGTGTGTACCGCAACTGAAATGTCTAAATTATTTAATTTTGAAAAAAATCACTGGTTGCGCAAACGAAGGAGTGCGAACCTACCAGAATCACTGATCTGCGTTGCATTTCCGGGGGCTTGCGATGACTCGCGTAGTGGCTCTTGTGGAGATGAGCCCTAATCTTAACCTTAATTACTTGACCAGACACCACAGAGGAAGGAGCCGGTAAGTCAGTGGTGCTGGTAGTTTAGGAATGTAATTTTACGGCTACAGCCCCTCACACACTAAAGGTACGTTAGAGATGATTTCACACAGCGTGGACCAGCTATTGCTCAAGGAAAAGAATTACTTCAATTGTCGTTGGACAGCAAATATAAGATGCGAAAGACCGTGCAGCAGCTGCTCTAGGAGGTATAGAAGCCGCACAGTCTGGAAAATGGCTCAGCTCGAATGCATCTAGAGGTGCATTTGGGATGACGTCAAAGACCCCGGACTAAATGCTGCTAGAAGCATAAGAATACTTGGTAGTCCAGCTAGAGCAAACATTAGCATGGGACAGAGCGTGTACCACCAGTCCGTAGGACCGTTTAAGTCGCAGCTATTCTGATAAGTGGCCGCATCTAGAACGCACCTAAATGTGGGTTCAAGTTACCTCACAGCCTGGATCATTAGTGGCATGCTTTTTGCAAAAGTCTTTATTTGGATTTCGTCAATCGATTTGGATCCGACTGTCAGGTGGCAGCACCTGCTACTCTACTAAAATAAAATCAATCTTACCAAGCACTTATCCGTAGCTAGGATATAATGTTATATTTCATTTCAAAGCCATGTTGCAACAGGATGCGCTAACAATAATCTCACTAGAGATTAATTTTCTATGTCAGCATCCCTACATCTATCTTCCAGAGGGCGCTTCAAATCGGATGTATTCAAACCGTCTGCATGCGCATCTTGGTGAGTTCATTGTCTCTGGAATGTCTTCACAGTTTGGAATGTCTCCATTACGCGGGAGTCATGGGGTAGGGCTTGAAACAAGCGCGTGACCACGATGCAGACAAAAGTTTCGCTTGGGGTGGCATACTCAGCACCAGCTGTTCACATCAGGGAAAATTGTTTCGTAACTGGGATTCTGCAAAGTATAACCGCCTGTCTAAGTATGCACCAGCTGCCCGTGGGGGCATAGACGCTTGCACCTTCTGAAACGATGGTTCTTCTCTAAGGACCATTGGATATTATAAAATAATTTGAATTGGTAGAAGTTTCAATAGTCATCATACTTTTTACAACTTTCGGTCATTGTGCGACCCTCGGTTGAATCATGTTGGATGACTTTTGATTTGATTGGTTTATTTACGGATCTTTTAAATAGTTCCAGCTCGATAAAATCTTTCCGTTACAGAAAAGGCTTTAAAAAGGATTAAGTGTTTGTACAAAACAAACGTCATAACACAACCTAAACTCGTAGTGCCCTCGTGTCCCTTCGGCATATGTGCGTTTGAGTTGTAAAATATTTTGAGATGGTGCGAGCCTCCTTACTGTCACGGGAATTTGGTCCACGCTCTGTCCCAGTTTGAGTTGTACCATCTTTTGAGATGGTGCGAGTCTCCTTACTGTCACGGGCATTTGGTCCACGCTCTGTCCCAGTTTGAGTTGTAGCATCTTTTGAGATGGTGCGAGCCTCCTTACTATCACGGGCATTTGGTCCACGCTCTGTCCCAGTTTGAGTTGTACCATCTTTTGAGATGGTGCGAGCATTTTTACTGTCACGGACATTTGGTCCACGCTCTGTCCCAGTTTGAGTTGTAGCATCATTTGAGATGTTGCGAGCCTCCTTACTGTCATGGGCATTTGGTCCACGCTCTGTCCCAGTTTGAGTTGTAGCATCTTTTGAGATGGTGCGAGTCTCCTTACTGTCACGGGTATTTGGTCCACGCTCTTTCCCACGTTAATTGCCGTCGAATCATCATTACTCCCGACAGCAACTGGCTTAGGCCGTGAGGGACGTCATCCTGAACCCATCAACTCAAGCGTGCAAGATGCACCATCATTTAAGAAGATGCAACTTCCTCTAACTCCGTGGGCGAATACACTCTCTTTCCCATGTCAATTTTTGCTGCCCCCGACTTTCAGAGTATTTTTTTACCCTCGACAGCAGCTGATTCACACTGTATGACATCATCATGAACGCAAGGGCAGTGAATGTCTGCCCTAACATTTCATCGAAGACCGCATACAACACCAGGTGGCAAAAATATCAGTCCATTGAAAGTATGCTACACCAAGGGCTTGGATTCATCTGATTTGAATCGCCCTCTGATGGATGGGCCTAGAGATGGTAACAAATTAATTGTTTTCTAGTGGATTGCGTGTTGCCTTAGTGTACCTACAAATTGCTTCTAAGGTAAATAAACGATGTATCATGGTTACAAGTGGTAGTGTATAACGGCTCAAAACGTCCATGTTAAGGAATAAGATAGGGCTTAATTAGCGGTGGGCGGGGGTTGACCGGAGTCAGCGGCGCGACGGTGGGCATACGGGAAGGGGGCAGAACGGAGGTGGATGACTCATTTAGACGGACGGACAGCTTTAAAATTATTCATAAGGTATATTTTATATATGCTAATAGGTTATATATGTTAATAGGTTATATAAATATAACGTTTACATATAGGGTAATTACCATTGGTATTCGCATTTCAATGCTGGGCATACTGTATTGCAATTTCATTGCATGTCATGTTGCGTATTTGCCTTTTCAATGCTAGTCCTCTGAGTATTTAGGGATAAGGATAATATTCATTAATAAGATAATTTTTTATTGATAATAAATCTAGCAGTTACATAATAATTTACAAGCAGTATTAAAGGTTAAAACCACACATATATCTTTCCTGCACAAATGTTGATTTCCGGACACGTTCATGATGAATTTTTCAACCTTGGTATCATTTCTACGTCGTTCGCTGTTGGAGAAACGCTCGCTTATCTTTTTGACGGGTATATTTTGACATAGATAATACGCCGAGTGGAGACAGTAAGCTCCACAAGCCAAAGATTGATCACTTTGGATCGGTTTCTGTAGTACAACTTGTATTTTTGCACGAGTATTATAACACGAAGCTATATTTCCTCGTATATTTTTTAACTAAACCCAAGCAAACTGAAAAAGTAGTGTTTGTTATCGTTTTTTAATATTTAGATCCAATGACCAATTTTATTGTGATCGCTTTCGCTGTTAACCATCACGTAATCATTCATTGGATGCAAGGGCATTCTGTTTTCAGCAAAACCTCTTGTAATGTAGTTTTCGCGTAATGTAATTTTAAGTCTACGGTGTTCTAATTGTGTGGAAGGGGGCGTGGTATTCTAAGTCAAGGTCATGACGTCCGACCAATAAGATCAAAGCATTGTGGGTGCCTTGTATGTGATTGGGTGATTCAAAGTCGGGCCATGACCCAGAGGAGCGACAGCGAACGCGAAGAAGCACTGCGTAAGGAGTAGAGGGAACTTCAAAACCGACACTGAGGCAGTGCGGTCACACGGCCGCTGGGGCCCCCCAGCCAGGGCCTGGTGCGGCCAGGCCCTGTCACCTGTATAAATCCGCGGGAGCATCACCTTCAACAGGGGCTGTGACTTCAGCTGTGAGGGGGACAGAGCCCCTTCACATCCAGCGTCAGGGCGCAACGAGGGTGGAGCTGCAACCATTACGTATTCATCCGCTGCAAGTCTGCAAGTGCAGTACGCCTGTCACCGATATAAATCTGCGGGGGCATCATCGTCAAAGGGAGACGTGACGACAGCTGTGGGATCAGAGACCCTAAGCATCCAGCGCCGGGGCTCATCGAGGGGGGGAGCTGCAATTGTGACGCGTACGTACACTGCAAAGCTGCAAGCGCAGTACGCCTGGCACCTGTATCGGTCGGCAGAATATTTTCTTCAAGGGCGGGGAGCAACGCCTTGGTGATTCTTCCTTTGAGGCGTGGTGGATCGTCAAGAGCTTCGGACGGTAGCTGGGAGGGGGGTACCTTCGGTATTGCGTAGCTGGCTCCTAACTGTGTTAATTAGTTCCGAACGGTGCCATCCTTGAACGGAAAGATACCGCTAACACCATCTCGTAGATCGATGGAAATGGAATCAAGTTTTATATTTGACATGTGCACACGTAAATGAATAAGATTTATTAATAGGAACAACATCAAGAATATTAACTTGCTTGTCGCCCATAAAACTGCGTGAAATTATATCTGAATAAACGTTTATGTAGCGTACATTATCATGCCCAGCATTGAAATGCAAATATCAATGGTAATCTATATGTAAACGTTCCACTTATATAGCCTATTAACATATAAAACCTATTAACATGTATAACCTATTAACATATATAAACTATACCTTATAAATAATCCGAAAGCTGTCCGTCCGTCTGAATGAGTCATCCACCTCCGTTCCGACCCCTTCCCTTGCGCCCACCTTCGCGCCGCTAACTCCGGTCAACCCTCGCCCCACCGCTAATTAAGCCATATCTTATTCTTTCACATGGCCGTTTTGCGCCGTTATACGCTACTGTTACGAATAAGTGCAGGGCAAGATTTGAATGGATTTGAAAGAATAGCCGGTGCTGCCATCGGACGAACGGACCAACGTCTACGGATGAATTCACTATTTTAGCACGAGCGTGCGCTTCATATTGTAGTTTATTGTCTTTGATGTACCCTTTTGAACCCAACCATTATCAATTACTTGTGTTACTATGATATAATATATTAGTTTGCTGTTCAAGAAATCGATATCGGATGTATTCTCTAGGTGGTCTCGCACGCTCCCAATTGAATTAATCTGTACCCTGTACTTCTCTTCAATCGTGATATAATGTACTATTTTTTTAATCAAATTGTAGTGGGTGTATGCATGCTCTGCCTTTCCTGAAATAGATGTTATTTTACATCGGGTGTCATTCAATTGATCGGCATTACGAAAAAAGCACGCGAAAGTGAAAGTACAGATTAAACAAATCAATTGGTGCATTCGAGAATACATCACAGCGTCTTAATCAGCTGCTGCTGAGAACAAAAAATTCCTTCGTAGTCTAGATACAGCAAAAAACAGTTAACAGAATTTCTCAATTGTCCAAGGGGTATAGTGGTAGCTTCTGTACAACCACGGGTTGCTGATGACGCTCTGTCTTACTATTTTTCAACTATGAAGCAATTTTTTACCGACAGCAGCAGCTGGTCCAGGCTCTGACACGCGATTCTGAACTCATCTAGATACTAAAATGTTGAATGAAACCGTCATTTTATTCCAACAAATACAATTTCTGTGATGTTATGTTTTGAATATAGAATTCTTTGCACAAAACCAGTATGCGTTCGATCTTCTTGTGTAAGCTCATCTAATAAATGTTTAAGTAACTACACCCATTAATGTATGGATGCGTAAACACGTACCAACCACGATGCTACCAGAATAAGAGTTGTTTAGGTAGCTTCCTTTAATTGTCTAGTTCGTCGGCAATTTGTGAAGGCTAGCTTTCAAACCTTTGCAAAACTACGCAGTTAGTTACTTTGCAGGAGACCGAGTACTGGATGTCATGTTACACGTCTCACGTCTGGAGCCCTGTCTTTTGAAACTGTGCCTCAAGCTGTGCAACTGGATGCTCCTCCTTTATCTGCCAGTGAGATGACGTACTTACTTATCTTTCTTATCTATGAAAATTTGCTTACAAGCCGCCCCTTCGTATTGGCATATCTTCTGGTACGGAAGTGAGTTAACGGACATTGTGTGAAAGATGATTGGTTGTTGTTGCTTAGCCCCGGTTTCCACCTGCAGTAATAGGATTGGTTGAGTGTAGCACAAGACGGGGAAAATAAAGGGCAAACTGAGGAGGGATAGTCCTAGTTTGCTGCCCATTCCTTGGATCCACGCACTCTGGTTCATGCTGTCCATCCACTCATTCTCTCACCTCCCCAGTCTGGCTCGCATACTTTGTGGGGTGAGATATCTTATGCTACCTCTGTAAGGATTGCTGGTTGGACAGCCAGCACTCTATTCCTCACTATTTTGGTCCATATCTTCTCCAGGAATACTTTCACTGTCTCTGTCACACATCGTTTCTTCCTATTCCTTCGCAATAAATTGAGGAACTGGAAAACATGATGGGAACTAGATAAACTTCCTCTACGACACATGACAACAAATAAAAACAAGCAGTTTCTACCTCCCTCGCTCTTCGGGTGTCCCTCCATTAATTGGAGGTGGATACCCTCTGCAAGTAACATTGTTTTGGTGTCCACGATTAAAATTAAACAACACGAGTGGTCAATTGTCACACAACCCACAGAGTTAATTTAGGTATCGGCAATAGAACTCGACCCCACAACTAAGCCGGTCAACCCTCTCCTCCCACCTCCATCTGTCTTAACACGCGCGTGTCGGTGGGCATGTTTCCACCACCGCAGGTTGAAATCGGGGCTAAGCAACAGCAACAACTTCCAATTTGCGTCGCCGAATTGAACAAATCAAATGAGGAAGAAATATTCGTTATTAATCGAATACTAATTAACTCTTCAATTATAGAACACCGATCAATTCATAGGACCAGAACAGAACGCCACTTGCTCTCCAACTAAAATAGCCGAAAGATTACTCCATTAATTGAAGCCAAACTGCAAGTGAAAGATAATTAAATTACTGTAAACATTTCAAATATCGTGAATAGGGCAGATATACTGCAAATATGGCACACTTGCCAACCGCGCAAAGATTGCAATTGGGTAAAAAACTTTGTGTACACCTAATTTTTGGGTTTTAAAGAATCGAAAAATACAAAAAAGGCTTTCTTTCATAAACTGATTGAAACAAGGCACGCCGAAATTACCCACGAACCCATCAGCGAAGGCTATCTGTGCTAGATCCAGGGTACTCCTTCTTCCTCGACGCTACTCCACCCCTCCCCGGCCTACGTAGTAAGGGAGTTCTGGTGATGCATTCTAGGACCAACTCTACCAAAGTAGATGAAGTCCTCCATGGAAGATAGAGGGACCGCGCCCGATGTCAATGGGGTCCACGCCACGTCTGAAGTCAAAGGGGTCCACATACAAAGTCAAGGGGGTCTTCGTCAAAGTCAAAGAATCCACGGTCAAAGTCAAAGAGGCTAGCGTCCGAATTCAAGGGGGCCAACGTCCATATTCCAGGATCCACGTCGAAACGTTCGTTGAAAAAATAAGAAGAATTTTAGTTTATGAACGATTACGTCCGTAAGGACCAAAAGTGAGATGGCTGCGGCAGTGATGATGAGTAGAGTAAGAATTACTGCTCGCTTCCGAATCGGGGATCACCGAAGCGAGCGTCAAATCGTGGCACCATTTTTTAGAAATTTCAACCTAGTCGCGGTCACAGTCGAGTGTATTTCAGTGACTCCAATACTATAGAAATGAAACAAAATTGGAGATCAATACAGTTCACTGAACATTTTTAAAACAAGAAACGGATAACTTTCTACAGTTCTCTGTCCTCAACAGACAACACATTCCGTGGTCATCCCTTCCATATATTCATTCTACGCATTTGGTTCTGTTGCTCATATTGCACATTCTCTACTCTCAGTTTTTTCATTAAATGTGAGTTGAAACAGTAAATTGTCATGATTAAGTAAATATTATGTGACCCTTCTTACTTTGCTTGTTTTTCTCGAAATCAATACTCCCTTGTAACGTTTTGAAATCAGTCTCTACATATTGAAAAAGGGAGAATGTTCTGCAACAATTTCCATCGATTGGTGGGATGTAGATGTGAAGTTACTCCCCGGCCTTAGTTATAAGTAAATATTAAGATTATCTAAATAGCAAATGATGTCGTCTGAACAACTTACACGTGACGAAGACTTGTTACGTATCGTCTCTGTCTTCCGATATTTTTGTAATTTTGTCAACATATCTTTATACCTAAATAAATGTTAAATCCATAGATCCACCACATTCATAATTTCAGCTCATTCAGCTCATAATTTCAGCTAATCCAGTTTGGGGTTTGAAGGGGGTGATAGTTGTCTTTACCCTTAATGTATTGGCTTGACTCAAGGAGGTTGAATTACGAGAGAATTCATGTTTAAATGAGTTTATTGGTGAGATCTGATATAATGCAATTCAAATTGTAGCACCACATAAAAAGATTCAAATATACATATTCATAGCAGAAAACAAGACAGTGTAAGTGGTGATTTATTACTTTCAATGACTAATTAGATAATATAGTCACGACCACACAAAATATGGGTCGAGAATATTATTGCCGAATTCAATCCTACGCGTGACATGTCAATTTATAAAATAGTCTCTTGTCATAATGATTGGGTGTTCGTGTCGCTCTGGCTCCGGACAGGAGAGGCGACAAAGACTTGTCACCGTGGTGAGCCTGGCGAACAAGAAGAAAAGAAAAATACTTTACTTACAGTTGTCGTAGAACTTGTAGAATGCCATAAAAAAATAACTTGGCTAAAACAACATGATCAACAACACTGATCGCACACAAGAGTGCAGGGTGCACTAAAATGTGTGCATTACCTTGAGAACTTGTTGTTGCTTCTGATGGAGGCTGAGTGACTGTTAACCTGGCGGTTGGGCCTGAGCCTCTCGCCTTGCCGACACGCGATTGACTACAGCCAGACAAGGCAGGCTGCTGATGTGGCTGTGCCAATTATTCGCTATTTCTAGTGCAAAACTTGTCTCCATACGTTTTAAACTGTATAGGTGTTGCTATTTGAACTAAGGCTAGTTTTAGGCAAAAAATATTACCATTATTTGATTGTAACTCTTAATTTAAAAACTTTCATTAAATCCTGAACTTAGCATTTCAAGATCCCTGTGCAGCTTTCCAGATGCTGATTGGCTTCGCGTCCACTTCTTGTGGCCGCTCTTGACGCTTATTGGTGGCGCCAAAAATTCTTGTTGCTGAATGGTTCCTTGCAGTATACGCCGGTAACTTTGAGCTGGAGTCCCGCACTGCTTGATGGCAAATTTACGTGCGGAGGGATTCCCGCCGCCAGAGGGAAAACTGCAGTTGTCGTGCGGAGGGATTCCCACCGCCTGAGGGTAAACTGCATCTACGACATATTTCCGATGGGAGTTAATACAATAGTCTAAAATATAATACCTTAATTTTATAAGAAAATACAATATTTACAGGAAATGAATTGTGCAATAGCTACTGTGAGAGAAAGCAATGTAGAACTCGACTTCACGAGCCCTTGCACTGTCTTCTCTTTAGTGAGATTCCCGCCCCCCTTATTTGCTGTCAGCGATATCGTGCCGTGGATTTGATGTGTCGTCCACTCCTGGTGGTGACACATGTTCTGAGGGGGTTGTTTGTCGCGCTATCGGCGTGCTGCGCTGCACTGGTGGTTGTGTGTCTGCGAGCGTAAACGGTTCACTGAAGCGCACTCTATGAAGCGTCACAGGTGTGCATTCGGAGAATTGATTTGGTGTTGAAGTTACACTCGAGCTGTCTTCTACGGAGACAGTTTCCAATTTATTTTTGCGGATTGACTTGAATACTTTTGCGCCTCGTTTGGCCATGCGATACGGACCTTCATAAAGTCTGGTCACAAGGTCTGTACCTTCATAAGGTCTGTACCGAATCAACCCTGATATATGCATGCGTGCATATTTGGAGCGCTGGGCCAATTTTGCCCTTGATTGGGGTCTATTTTGGAGCATGGAATTTTAAGCGTGTCATGGCGTGGTGCATTTTTATGACGAATTTGTTTGGAGCTAAGTCATTGTTATCCGTGTGTTCCACGAGGTCCCCTAGGACACGTAGTGTGCTGCCATACTACATTTCTGCCACAGAACAGTCGAGTTCTGCTTCGGGTGCCGTGCGCAGGTCTAACAGAACTAGCGGGAGGTTGGTGTGCCAATCTTGCGGATTTTGTTGGCACTTGAGGCTTGATTTGAGAATGCGATGGAATCTTTCAATGATTCCATTGCTCTGGGTATGATATGAAGCGGTGCGATTTTTTTGGATGCTAAGCAATTTACATAAGTTGGTTGTTATTTGGCTCTCGAAATTGTCACCGCGATCTGTCGTCAGTGATTCAGGTACCCCATACCTGGGCACTCAGTTCATTGGGAATGCCTTGGCTACGGTTTCTGCAGTCGTGTCCACTATCGGTATTGCTTCGGGCCATCTACTGTTTCTATCTATTATAGTCAGTAAATAACGGTAGCCACTGCTGTACGGGAGCGGGCCGACAATGTCCATGTAGACCGCTTTGAAACGGTCTGAGACTGGTGCAAAATGTTGAAAAGGTGCCTTATTGTGGGGAGTTATTTTGGCCAACTGACAACTTTGACACATTTTGGATAGTTCGCCTGATACCGGGATGGGCGAGGTCGTGCTGAGACCTTATGTACCGCTCGCGCATTGATTTCAGAATGAACGGTCGTTGCTGGGGCAGTGAAAATTCGTAGACGATGCTATTTCTGTAATCTAATTTGTATGGGTATGCTACGGCTTTTTGAAAAGCCTTGAATTGCTCGTCGACCATGGATTTTAAATCCTCATCGTGGAGGTGCGCGTTGGCAAGTTCTTCGAGTATTATTACTGGGTCCGCGACCACATTTATCGCATTGGCTCTACTGAGCGCATCGGCTACTACGTTATCTCTACTGCAGATGCATCGCACGTCCGAAGTGAACTCAAGAATGTAGGACAGATGCTTCGCCTCGCAGGGGGAGTGCCTGTCCAAATTTGAAGCTTGGATCGTCTTTGTTATGGGCTGATGGTCGGTGTAGAGACAAAACTGTGTCCCCTGAAGCGCATATTTGCAGTACTCTATTGCATGGTACGCTGCCAGTAGCTCTCGGGAAAACGTCGAGTATTTAATCTCGGTCTTTGTAAACGCTTGCTAAAAATGCGAGAGGTTCTACCTTTCCATCTACCGCTTGTTGCAGGACCGCCCCTGCCGCAGTCACTGACGCATCTACTACAACTGAAAACTACGACGATTCTGTTGGGAATTTTAAAGCGGTTGAGTTAGCAAGTTGAATTTTCATGCGCATGAATGCATTCTCTGCCTCAGGTGTTCAAACTTCTATAGTAATACAGGTCATTGATGGGTGCTAAAGTTTTGGCAGCGTGAGGCAGGAACTGGTGATAGTAATTCCCCATGCCCAAAAACCTACGCAAACCGTGCATATCCGCCGGTTTTGGGTAGTCTTTGATGGCTGCGACCTTGCTCGAAAGCGGTTTGATGCCTTCTCTGCCGATTTGATGGCCCAGGAATTCGAGATTTTCCTGGACGAATTTGCACTTTAGTATGTTGATGACTAGGCCGTACGTTTGGAAGCATTTATACACGGCTTCAATGTGGCCGTAATGGTCGTCTTCGGTTTCGCTTGTTATTAACACGTCACCTACGTAAGTGTATGCATTGTCGATGCCTCTGAGCACTTCGTGCATGAACCTCTGGATTGTTTGGTTTGCCCTTTAAGCCCAAAGGGTAATCGAGTTTAATGAAATAACCCAAAAGAGGTTTTTGGTATGTCCTCTCCGTTGACAGGTATGGCATAGTATGCCGAATGTAGATCTAATTTAGTGAAATATTTTTACCCGCCTACTTGTACTGCGAAGTCACGAAAGTGAAGAATTCCGTACTTGTCGTCTTGAGCCACCTGGAATCGCTTGTGGCTATCCATCCCTCTCCTTTTGGTACAAAGTGGAGCGGAGCAGTCCACGGGCTTGCTTAGGGGCGCACAATTCCAAAACGGAGTAGTTCTTCGAAGGTCTTTTCGCGATTGCGAGTTTGTCTGGGGCTAATCGTCTAGGCCTGTTGAATAGCGCTGACCCTTTTGTTGGTATGTAGTAGACCGTGCTGTGAGACGGGCATTGTTTTAGCGTTTCCGGTTCGGTTATTACAGAGTATTTTTTTAGTTGCGCCCTGCACCTGTCCGGTATTTGGTCGCCGTCGCCGAATATTCGCATAGCAGCATCGAGCCGGGCCTGCGTGGCATTCGCAGTGAGACTGGTCGTCGGATCGAGGGGTACCATTTTTTTTAATTGATGGTGAGGCCATAGTGGATTAGGAAGTCTATGCCTAGAATTGGCAAGGTTACATCATATATGACAAAGTCCCATTAAAAATCTCTACGGAGACTAACTCAGTTTTTAGAGTTTTGCAGCCGTACGTGGCGATTTTGCTGCCATTCGCAGCAGTTAACATCGCATCTGCGCCCTGGGATCTATTACCTGCAGTCGCTGAACGCAACTGAGCGAAGCTCCTGTGTCGACCAAGATCTGGATGCGCGTCTTTGTACAGTATATCCTCATGGCGGTATTTTTTTCTTTGAATTTGCCCGAGTCTCTATCGCTGGCCAAATTTAGACTCGGGTTTGGCGTTTCCCGGAGTCCAACTGCACGGTAAGTCGCATTTCGTGGCCTTAGAGCCAAATTTATGGTGATACCAACACGTATCAAATTTAGAGTTATCACGGGCCTTTGAACGACTTCGTTACGGCGATTTTGAACGATATGTGCGCTCTCTACCGCGGCCTTCGCCTCCACGTCGGACTGATTGCTCTAGCTTTTCGTGCTTCGTAGCTAGGCTCGTGATGCTCGTTTGGAGTTGTTTGATAATGTTCGTGAGTTGAGTCATTTTGCTCTGTGGTGCCGACGCTGGCATTGCTGGTTTTAGTGACGTCGGAACAAAACTACACGTGATGACGCTGTTCGTTGCCGGTTTGCTGATTTGTGCTATTGACGGGACGTTTCGTGCCTCTACTGCAGTTATGCGGTCAGTAATTTCTCCAGGCTTGGATCGTCTACGGCTAATGCAAGTATTGTTTGCACATTTGAAGGGAGTCTTTGGAGGAAGAGCGTCTTGAGGAACATTTCGTCAGTCTTGGCTGGTCCATCGACTAATGTCAGCATATGAAGTAGGAAAGTTGACGGCTTTCTGTCATCAAGTTCTTCGCTACTCAATATTTTTCCAATTCGCTGTCGGGACGAAAGTCCGTAACTGTTTTGCAGCTCGGTTTTGAGGGTTGCGAAGGGATTATCCTTGGGAGGGCTTAAGATGATATTTCTTATTTCCGCCGCTACATCCGGTCCTAGCGCACCGATTACTATCTTAAATTGGACTCACGGGTCCGATACCGCTTGAAGGTCAAATAAAGTTTTGACCTGCGAAAGTCATAACGGTACATCGCTTGTATTGAACGGTGGAAGCTGGACCTAAATCGGCGTTTTCTGTGTCGCCGTCGGCGGTGGTAGCGGTGGTGGAACAATTTCGTCGGTTTCCACCATGTTGACTTATTTACACGCGCTTGGATCTTAAATTGCAAAACAAAATTTGGTATAAAATGAAATGAACTGTACTGAGAACGAACGGTTTTAAAAATATCGGAATTTGCAGTTGTGCAATCAAAGACATTGTTCAATTTGAATCGCCGTGACACTGAATTAAGATTTCAATGCTCTGATTCGTATTTCTTTTAGTGTCTGAACAGTCACGATATGTATTATAATGAGTGCTTATGCAAACATTAACGTCGTTAATCTGTAAACGCTATGATGATCAATTCTGATGTAACACATTTATTTTTTGTTAAGTAACACAGTTACTATTGATGCGCCGCTTGGCACTGTACTTGACTGGACAGTCAATTTCAACACTTGGGGCTCGGCGGCTGCTGCTTGTGCTTGGCTGATCTGAACAGTTGCGAATTATGTGCCTCGAGTCGTTTCCTCTAACGCAGTGATGTTGGCAAATTTTCTGTCTCTATCCCGCTGGACAGTTAGGTTTGACTTGCCGTGTCTCTCTGTCTGTGTTGTCCCTTGGCTGGGCGTTGCGTGCCGTGCTTACCCTGACGCTTGGGCTTGCTGCTGTGGGCGGTGGTCTGCGGGCAGGGAGTGTCTCTGCTTGCTTTTGGCTGTTTGGCTCGCTGCTTGGGCAATGCCTGCCGCGTGTGACCGCACCGCACACTACGCTATGCTTTGGTTACCTGCACTGTGCTATCGTGATGACACTGTTAGTGCTGCGTTGCCACGCTGACGTCCAGTTCAACGCTTTGACATTGACTGAATTTGAGCTGTGTGACCTGCGTCAGCCTTATTGAAAAGTTGTGCAATGGTCTATTGCTGCGATATTGTGATTGCGCTGCGCAGCTGCCGCGGTATTCGTGCATGTAATGATAATCCTACAGGTAAACATACACATGAATGTTATGAATCAACAGGCGTGGGTTGCACTGATGAAAAAACATTTAATATCGCATGGTTTAATTTAAAATTG
>SDVV010013621.1:0-15053 GCA_016164225.1 Gammarus roeselii | reverse complement strand
CGCCATTGAGTTAACGCGCTATGTTGATGCCATCGAGGTAACGCGCTATGTTGACGCCATCGAGGTAACGCGCTATGTTGACGCCATCGAGTTAACGCGCTATGTTGATGCCATCGAGGTTACGCGCTATGTTGACGCTATCGAGGTAACGCGCTATGTTGATGCCATCGAGGTAACGCGCTATGTTGACGCCATTGAGTTAACGCGCTATGTTGACGCCATCGAGGTAACGAGCTATGTAGACGTCATCGAGGTAACGCGCTATGTTGACGCCATCGAGTTAACGCGCTATGTTGATGCCATCGAGGTTACGCGCTATGTTGATGCTATCGAGGTAACGCGCTATGTTGATGTCATCGAGGTAACGCCCTATGTTGACGCTATCGAGTTAACGCGCTATGCTGACGCCATCGAGGTAATGCGCTATGTTGACGCTATCGATGTAACGCGCAATGTTGACGCCATCGAGATTCCGCGCTATGTTAACGCCATCGAGGTAACGCGCTATGTAGACGTCATCTAGGTAATGCACTATGTTGACGCCATCGAGGTAACCCGCTATGTTGGCGCCATCGAGGTTACTCGCTATGTGGACGCCATCGAGGTAACGCGCTATGTAGACGTCATCGGCTTAACGCGGTATGTTGACGCCGTTGAGGTAACGCGCACTCAAGTTTAGATATCAAAAGACCACTTAAATCTACAGCCCTGATACTATCTACAATGGCGTCGCAAAGGCAGTTTGGCAATTGGAAAGGACGACAGTCAATTCCATGAAATAAAATAATATTGTAGCTTTTTCATCCCTGATTAACCATTGTCGACTACTTATTTGACGTCACAGACTAACTGTACTCGTAACCAGCCGCGACCAGCTCAATATAATACATGCTGGACAGGGTCAGTTCTGTGACGTACCGAAAGAGGCCAGATTAGTTCATAAAGATTGATTAGATTTATTAAACTTTGAACGTCGAAATTAAATATTAGGCAAGATATTATTTCCTACATTAATTCAAACTAATAATTCAGGCAACGCGAGCCCAGGGGTTTTTCAGCAGAGCCCTTCTATAGCTAACAAATTATCCGATCAAGAAAAATCGTGAAGTTAAATTAAAAGTTTCTGTTAAACTTTGTGAACGCCAATCAGCATCCACATCTCCTTCATTTCGAGGTTAAAGAGTGTGTTTAGAAGGGTAAAGTTCAAATAGATCCTTTCAATTATTTGTCCTCAATAATCGTGCTTATTTGAAGATACTCAGCAATATAATCAAGTTTAACTGACGCAAATATATTTAATCGTTCCTAATAACTGATAATCGATAGCTCCTTAGTCTGATTAGCTGCCACTTGAGGGCGCGCTGAGTTGAGTCTCTTAGAACTTATTAGTCTCGCCCGGGCAAGCATGACGTCACAAACTTGCTCTCAATTGCCAAACTGGAGTGAGGGGGCGCGAATATGAAGTAGTTGTATCTCCCCAAAACTATTCATCAATGTTTTTTATTAGATTAAGGCACCCTACTTCAGATTAGGGCACCCTACTTCAGATTAAGGAACCTTACTTCAGATTAAGGAACCCTACTTCAGATTAAGGCACCCTTCTTCAGATTAAGGAGCCCTACTTCAGATTAAGGAATCCTACTTCAGATTAAGGGACCCTACTTCAGATTAAGGGACCCAATATCAGATTAACAGCCCCTACTTCAGATTAAGGGACCCCACTTCAGATTAAGGGACCCGACTTGACAGCAATTGCCTGATAGGCCATTTCCAGGGTCGGACATGTTGATGAATGCCGCAATTCTTAGGTTTTGCTGCTGTGATAACACATTGGTGAGCAAACTCAAAGCCACTAATGAGTTCATCGAAACATTGATAGCGCCATGAAAAGTGCATGATTACTGTAGCAAATGATCTTATTGGCTGCTAACATTTAGTTAAGTGTCGTAACAGAAATGCTCGGTTTGCATCTCCATTGGTCCTGGCCAAAGCTACCTTGAGGTACATACATACCTATCATAACATTCATGCCGTGCCACTTGATGAATGAGGGAGCTACCTTGAGATAAATACCTATCATAACATTCATGCCGGGCCACCTGATGAATGAGGGAGCTACCTTGAGGTACATACCCATCATAACATTCATGCCGGGCCACCTGATGAATGAGGGAGCTACCTTGAGGTACATACCCATCATAACATTCATGCCGTGCCACCTGATGAATGAGGGAGCTACCTTGAGGTACATACCCATCACAACATTCATGCCGGGCCACCTGATGAATGAGGGAGCTACCTTGAGGTACATACCTATCATAACATTCATGCCGGGCCACCTGATGAATGAGGGAGCTACCTTGAGGTACATACCCATCATAACATTCATGCCGGGCCACCTGATGAATGAGGGAGCTACCTTGAGGTATATACCTATCATACCATTCATGCCGTGCCACCTGATGAATGAGGGACCTCGTTTACGACTGCAAATTATTTTTCTTCAATTATTGCCGATCTTTCGGTTGGAAAAAAAAAAGTTTACTCATGTCCCTCGACGAGAAAGAATCGCTATTCATCACCATAATTTTGATTCATTTCTCTGAATCCCATACGAGCTTGCTAGATTGGAGTGAAAAACATGTTGTATTGTTTTGGGTATCAATACCGCAGTATTTCCGTTGTTGTTTACCGCATGCTCAGATACTAACAAGCTGGCTCATCAAGTCGTTACAATTTATCTTATCATTAGACCTTCATGTTGTAATGTGCATAGTTCCAGTGTATGACCTGTTGAAAACATGAGTTCGTGTCGACGATTACCTCTCTCATGAATATTTCTTTGACATTCGTTGTTTATTTTTCTATTTGAAGGGTCCTCATGATTGTGTACAAAAATGTTACATATGTCCTTTTTTTTTAATTAATGGTCCATTGCAATTGAATTAATTTACGCCATATCATTAATACCATTACATCTGATCTTTCATTAACTGTTTTATACTTCATACTTCTTGCTATTATTTTTTTTTCCATTTTATTGCAGCTCTCGCATAACGTGACGATATTTTAATACCCGGGTAAACTCACCTAACGTTATGTCGTGAGAATCGTTTTTTATGATAGGATTTGTGTAATTTATACGTTGTATTATCAGTTCTATCGTGCCCTCAATCTAGCCGAATAATGTTTACTACTTTTGTTTACAATTTGTTTTAATGTTAACATGCCCTCATGATTTAATGGAATTTGTTCCAATATTTTTATTCCATGCAAAACTTTTATGTTTAATTATTGTATATGTTGTGTGATAATGAAATATCTCAATGTTTTTACGTAGTACACTAATTATTTTATTCATGCATATTAATTCAATACCTGAGTCCTGTAACGTTGTAATGAAATGCCTCTGAATGTTGACATTAATATTTTGTTTCCTCTCCATTTCAGCTCCTCCTTAACATGACTCTAATTTAGTATAATCCGTCTCTTCCTTACAGAGTGAGCCAATCTAATGTTTTTGTGTCGTGTAATCATATTTGTAACGGGACTTGAGTCTAATTTATAAGTTATATTATCAATATTTCGTGTGCCTCCCATCCACCTAAATTATGAGTAATGCTTTTGTGTTTACAATTTGTTTCAATGTTAACATGTCATCATGTTTTTTTTATTGTTTCCGTTTATTTATTCCACGATTTGTCTGAATATTAATTGCAGGTGTTGTGGTAATTCAATCTCTAAACGTGTCTGAATGTTTGGACGCACTAATATAATACCTTCACTTACATGCATATTGATAATACACATAGAGAGTAATGTGATGTGATAATGAAATATCTGGACAGGCAATCACCAACATTTTGATTAATATCTTCTTCATTTCACTTGTTTCCTGGTATAATCTTGCTGTGATGGACCATTTAATCACGATCTTAATCCAATTTTTCATATCCTGTCGTGTTGGCTAATTTCATGTAACGGAGGTAATGTGTGATATGGTCATGCTTTGTTTAATGTATTATTCAGGCGTGTTATTTTGATTGTAAACGTGTTATGACTAGTGTAATAAATGCATCATCGTGAATTAAATATGCCTTTGCTGTATATTTATATTGTACCTGTGTTCCAAGTTGTATTAGTTTAATGTATTCTTCCGCTTGTTAACAGTAATCACCATTTACTCTCTACAGTGCAGCTCTTACTTGACTTACGAAAATTTTGTAGTACTGTGTTTCATTATCCTTACAGTGTAAAGCTGTTGTGATCTATTGTTGTCACTGTTTTTTTTTCGTGATGTGTCCACGAAGGTTTGGTTTTACTAAACTAAACTAAACTAAACTTTTCCAACCAAAGTTGGAATTCTTTGAGAGAAAGTAAATGATTTTGATCTTTGCCAGAGCAGCCAGACGTATGATGTCAATGTACACTGTTGTGCCTTGTTCTTTCTTACGTGGTTCCGTTGTTTCTAGTACGCTATCGTTTTCTCAGCCTGGTCTTTCGTTTGTTTCTTGTGCAGCGTATTTTCATCATTCTGGTGCACAGCTTGTATCTTAAAAAGCGTCAATTCCCTGGCTGGGTCTCCGACTATTTTCTTGTGCACCGTCGTTTTCTGTTTCTGCACCTTCGATTCCGATTTGTGTGATTCTATTTGTTTCTTGCACAAAGTCGTTTGGCAGTCCTCTCGTAGCGGGATGCCTCGAGCTGAAAACTTTTCTACCTCGGTACTGAGCAGAATGCCAGGATGTGCATTAAGGAACCTTTTGTTCCGCTAGAACAGTTCAGGTCCGTTCTGAAACCAATTCCATCATAACGGAGTATAAGAATTTAGTATTATAAGGTTTTAATATTTATTTTGGTACATGGCAGGTTGACCAATCACATAAATATCAGAATACTCAGATGATATGTAGAATGTCTTTATCAGCGGGAGTTGTTCTGAGGACGACATTTGCTACTTATATCTACTTAATATGAATTTATGAATAAGATTCGTAAGTAAATTTACCTCTACATCTCACCAGTCGAGACATTGTTGGAATGCCTTCTGTGCCTACGATTGTTCAATCTGGCAAGGCAGATAAAATCGTTACAGTGAATTAGTGATTGGAAGAACTAACATCGTCGCTACATGCTCAGGAAATCCAACATTTCAATGAGACATAAACGATGTGTCTGATAATTGAACATGTTTCACATGCACGAGACATAAACGATGTGTCTGATAATTGAACATGTTTCACATGCACGAGATAACAGGAAATGAAGTATCATGAAAGTTGTATTTACTGATTGAAGTGTCCTCAAAATGACACTGAAGAATAGTAAATAGTTGACATTGTACATAACATTGATGAAGTAAATTACAATTCAAACATTTTTGCGCGTACAAATTCAAGCCTTTATTAATTAGGATTACGTTTGAAGGTACCTACACTCAGTGATGGGAATCGGCACAAAAAATTTGCCAAGGCAATACCGATACTGCGATACATCAAAATCAAGTGAGGCGATACCGATACCCTTTACTTTGAGAATTCTCAAGGTGATACCGATACCCGATACATGTATCGGCGATATATGTATCGCGGTACATTACCATTAAACTTTATATTGAGAATAAAAACATTTAAATGAATTGAACCATGAACTGAATGAAGCATTTCCATTTGGATCACTTAGCATATGAAGGAAAGATTCACATTAGGTGTAATTGGAATTGCCCTCCAAAAAACGAGTTCACATAACATTTGGTCTGACAGCCTATTTTGCTTGGGAGCGTGAAAATGACCGGCAAGACTAAAGAGTCGTTCAACAGGAGCTGACGAGGGGAGTGGAGTGTTGAAATTTCCAAAGACGAGGCGAACGCCGGGATACTGCTTGAGGCTGGTGAGAGCGTGTGATCTATCCAGTCTTGGTTAGAAGACTGCGCATCGGATTCACCCTCGTAATCAAAAAACGTATCAGTGCTCCCATCAGACTGATTATCGTGGTCTTCAAAGTACAGTTCTGACTGTCATGTTAGCTCATCCACATTTTTGATAGCACTAACCAAATTTTCTGAACTCGTTTTTTGTTGAGCGTCGCATTGAGCTCAGGCTTTGTGGTGAGCCATTTCTGTTTGAAAGTAGGATTGGACAGTTGTCAGAATTGCTGCTCTTGTTTCATGTGAGGAGTGGAATTTCAGAAATTTTTGGAAGCGTTTCGAATGCCCCCTCAACCACAGCGTTCAGTAGTGGCTGACCCTATATATATTGCATGCAGAAGATAAAATTATTCAGACCAACCAGAAAATAGGTCGATTAATTTTTCATTTTCTACGATCGATAATGGATACATTCCTTCAACGATGAGTGCTGTGAGCTTTTTGGTGAATTCTTCTTTTGTGACAGTTTTTGCCTATTTTCGCTTTTTGCACCGAGTAATTGTGCACTGAGTTGTTCGTTTTGATATATTTTTTCTGGTCATAGATGTAGCCTGTCCAGCAATGTTACCATCTCTGCATCGCTTCTTTGGGCGTGAGAGGCGCAGCTGTTCAAGCTCTTTAAGTGCGGATGGATGACGTCTCTGAAACATCAAATAAATTCAATAACATAAACTTGATCGTAAGGTATTCGATATTACATGGGTTCTGTATATTTATACAAGCGTTGTCATTCCAAAATATCCTCGAGCTGAAATATATTATTATTTGTGTACTTCATATTGTATGACATGCATAAAAAAGCAGCTACAGAAAAAGTCTCGTTCATCAGAAAAAAAGATTGATTCTGGTATAGCGTTCACAATATAATTTCAGTTGAGCAAATAAACGTTATCTCTTGATATTATATCACTTCATCTCTTTCAAAGATACCAACGAAAATTTTCCCGTATATACGTTTCAATGTGCCAATAATGTAATTACAAAATATTTCATAATCAAAATCAATGAGCTTAAATCATATGCTGTCTTCCGCACAATTTGCAGACTACGACTGTTACGTTCAAACGCGTTCGTTTTATCAAAGCAGCCAGACGTACGATGTCAATCAGCATCGACGCATGGTTCAATCACGGATGAATGGTACGTATATGGAAACAACTTATCTTTGTAACCTGCTTCAATCGATCTATATAACAAAGCACTGACACGAGTTACACTGCAACAACTCGTGTGACCTGTTCATGGGCTATAAATTAGACAAACATGCAGTCCAATGGTAATTCATCATTCATTGCATTGCTCAGTGTTATATATACATTATCGCAATTTGAGCAACAGCTTAAACTTATATGCTTGCTTGTGTGCCTATACAAGTTATTGAAGTTCTAGCTATATGAATTTATTACAACAAAAATGTACGCTGTGGCTGAGGAAGTTTCCATGTTGTAGCATGAAGAAGTATACCGATGACGACTGCATATCTTCTTTCACAAAGTGAGAAAACTTCGACAAAAATTATACATACATTGTTGATTGAGCAAATAATTATAATAGATATATTAAATTATTATCATACCTCGATATGTTCCTTCAGGTTTCCACATGACGATGTATAAGCACTTATAACGACCTTGGATTTGAAACAGAGTTGACATTGAAATGATAATTTGAAATTATTTATCACAGCTCTCACTCTTGAAAAACTTTCCTGATGTTATTAGGAAGGACTTCGACCAGTTTGTTGATTTAACACGTGAGAAGTTAGCCAATTTGTCCGTATCTGTTCCATTAGTGTTTGGAGTAAAACTAGTAGATTTATCCCGGCTCGTAACTGATTTGGATGCGATTTCATCTGTGCTGGCGCTATTATTTCCACTCGTGTTCACTTCCATTGCCGGTTCCTTTAAATTCGTGCCAATTTCGACGTTTCCGAGATAATTCGTATTTCTGGGTGTGCTCACGAGTTCAATTTTATTTATTTCAACTTTCGATAATTCCGGTAGACCTACGAAAGTCTTCCTATCAATAATTTGTTGCTATATAAATTATCTTGTTCCGTCATTAGGTGAATTGCGACGATAACGTTGTTACCAAATTTAATTAAACGCACTGAACACAGATTTTTTTTCCAAAGTTAATCATTTTTTACAATAATTTTTCTACAGCTATTGTACCAATCACGCAGCAACACCTGTATACGGAGATTATTCTGATTCATTTTGGACCCCCTTTATAACAAATAATATTACCAATCATGATGCACCACCTGTATTATGAAGATTTTTACTAACCATGTTGCACCACCTGTATTATGAAAATTTTCTAACAACTATGATGCACCACCTGCATTACGAAGATTTTTCCCAACCATGTTGCACCACCTGTATCACAAATATTTAAATTAGAGAAAAACGTCGAATCTGTTGCAGTGTTCAATTTTTTCTTTCACTTTGACCCATTTGAAAACAATGAATGTTTGGTGATGATATACTGGTAAAATGCTGGTTAAGTGTGTGGTTCCTTGTAGGCACGTTGCTTAAACTATTGGTACTAAATAATCGGCGTTGAAGTAAATAGTATTGTCATGACATTCATTTGGATGACGCAGAACAGTCCTGTCAAATACTATCATATCTTGACTTCAGTTCCTGCAGTTAAAATAATTCAGTATTGAGTAATTTTGCTCGTCTCATTCGCTTAATTTATCCGGAAAAAATGATCCTATAACAATGGCCTTCTAACGTCAGTAGGAGTGTTACTGAAGAGCTTGTTAAAAATCTAAATGATGGTTCCGTTGCTGACACAAAAAAAACAATAAATCGAATGAACGAATGCTAATGCACATGACAAAAAACTTGCAACAATTCCCCCGGAACACCAACACCGACACCATTCTCAATGATTTAAGATTGAAGAGACAATCAACACCAGCAGACGGACATTGTATGATGCACGCGGTGAAAGGATCCTTCATAAAACAAGTAGGAATTAACGATGAACTTATCTCAAAGGTGATAAAAAATAAAGCCGTGGAGCAATCCTTAAATTACATAGAAGATTACAAAGCCTTTGCTGATTATCCAAAAATAGATGATGGATTCCTCTCCGAGATATAAAAGTATTTGGAAAATAAAGAGTACAATAGCAGTTTTGGTGATCTAGTGCCTGCACTTCTCAGCAACGCACTCAGAACACGAATCACAATCTTAGACCAATCCAAGCCTGACAACGTCTCGTAAACGGTAATAAATCCAAACAACCTTAAGGGTGATGACGTTGCTCACTACTCAATATTTGTTGCCAAAAAAGAGGACCACTATAGTAGTCTTGCACCAACCCAGCCTCTGAAGTCACGATTCAAACAACAAAATATTACAGCGAATCGAAACAAGCATGTAGAAACAAATGTGCAGTGTTTCAATAGTTATTCTCTTTTGCAATACGACAATGATACATTTATATTTGATGAAGAGATACTTCTGCAACCATCCTTAAGTGACATCATCTGCCCTGAAAATAAAAACAAATGATTAGTGTCACAAACTGTTCAAGCTGGGAGCAGCGACCATCCCACAGCAACCAAATCTATAAATACCCATCACAACCTAAATCATATCTTAATTATACTTATAAGCGTTAGAAGCTTAGGAACAAAGATGGGTCGCGTAAAAATAATAGTGACAAATGACTCAATCGACATTTTATGCTTGACCGAAACATAGCTGGAATCTGATATTAGCCATTTCTTCATCCAGATTGAAGGTTTCAATGCCTATAGAAAAGATAGAAGAAGGAACGGAGGTGGAACCTTGATTTACATGCGAGACGAATATACATCTTCTCAAATAATGCTAAGCGACGACAGTAATGAAGTTAATGAGCTTTGGTTTAACTTCCAGGTACGAAAAAACAGATCGTTTGTCGTTGGCACACTTTGTACAGACCACCCATAGCCAGTGTACAGTCTTTTCAATACATCAAAGAAAGATTTCTAGAAGCCATCAGTTTAGTAAAAACGCTCTACATTTTGGAAGAAGTAGAGCGACTACAAATGAAGCCGATTTTAGACAGACTCGGGCTGCAGCAGCTCATAAAAAGTGCAACAAGAATTACACCCGAATCCCAAACTGTTTTGGATCTGCTCATAACTAACAATCCGTCTCCCATTGTTACCACAGAAGTGCAGACCAATCCTTTCTCGGACCACCATGAAATAAACTGCCCCATTAACGTCAGAAAAGAGAAGAAACAGCCATACAAAATAACCTGTTGTACAACTAGTGGAATAACGTCGAGATGATACAACCGACTCCCTGCACAGATAACGTCACAAAGCAGAGTACAACTAGTGGAAAAATGTCGAGATGATACAACCGAATCCTTGCACAGAGCACACCTAGAGGAAAAACGTCGAGATGATACAACCGATTCCTTGCACACATAACGTCACAAAGCAAGCCCAAATACTCACAGACTATCTTCTCACATGTCTGAACTCTGTGGCGCCAACGGAAACTGAAGCAGCGAAAAGATTGCCGGTTAAATGAATTACAGAAAAACTACGAGATTGAATTGCTCGTAAAAAATATCTCAAACGCAGAGCAAAACGAAGCATCACTTGTTTAGAGTGATTCAAAATTCAAAATAAGAGAATCAAACGAGAGATCAGAATGACTAAAATTGGATATCATCACGAGGAACTGTAACAGTGCAGAAATATTCACCAAGAAACGTAGAATGCACTGAAAAGAATTGTTCCCTACAAGATAAAGATCACCTAGCCTACTTATCCAAACCCTCAGGCAACATCAGAAAAGTTCAACAATTACTTCGCAGGAGTTGGGAAACAGGTTTTTGAAAAAGTAACCCAAGTAGCCGATCAAGGATTACTAAGCGACGCATCAGAGACATGGATTCCGAGAGCTTTTTGTGGAGGTAGTGACCAAACAGCAACCGTCAAATGGAAGCCAAAGCAAGTATCGCAACATGAAGTAAAACGAGCTGTATTTCCCTTGAATAACTCGAATTCAACAGGAACAGATGGTTTATCCCTATAATATTTGAAAATCAGCCTAATAGTTACCTTACCTTATATCAGCACAGTTATTAACACCTCCATAGCAAGTGAAACTTTTCCAGAGATCTGGAAGCATGCAGTCATAAAAACAATTCATAAATCTGGGTACAAGAATGAACCATCCAACTTTAGACCGATCAGTCTTCTTCCTCTCCTATCCAAGATTCTAGAAAAGGTAATATCTATATAATTGATTGATTACCTTGAATCAAACAAGCTGTTGGATGACTGCCAGTATGCTTATCGGGGAAAATTGTCAACAGAAGACGCACTTATGAGTATCACTGAAATTCTATGCAAAAACATTGATGACTGGCAGATATCTCTGCTGGTATTGCTAGACTTATCGAAAGCATTTGACAGTGTATGGCACTAAATTCTTTTTGGCAAGCTCCGTAACATATGAATATACCCTACTTGGTTTGAAAGTTATCTGACAAATCGGCAACAATCAGTTAAATTTGATAACGCCACTATGTCAAGCCCGACCACAGTTGCCTTTGGGGTCCATCAACGTCCGATACTTGGCCCATTGATGTTCCTTCTTTTTGAAAACGACATTGACTCTAAATTACCATAAAATCACGCGAATATGGTCATTTACGCCGATGATGTCCAAATATTGCTCTACCGTGAACCGTCAGATGCGAAAGCGTTAAAGAACGATGCTGAGACAGCCGTAAGTAATTTACAGTTTTGTTATGATAAAAATGTACTCAGGCTCAACTCAGAAAAAACAAAATGCATCTTTTTCGGCTCGAACTCAAAACGTAAAGCAGTTCCAATGATTTTCTGTATCAGGATTGGAATATCTGACATACTTGTTGAAGACAAAATAATAGGTCTGGAAGTATGGTTCGATCCCGATCATTCCTTCAAACATCACGTAACTACTCTGTGTTCCAAATTGAACGGAACACTTTTGTTCCTAAACTCAGCAAAAAAAATTGAATTTCATATCAAGGTAACTGATTGTCCACGCTTTAGTAGTTTCTCACATCAACTACTGTCTTTCAATCTGGGAGAAGTGCATCAAAACTCAAAGTGAGAAAGTGCAACGTTGTATAAACTTTGCGGCATGAATAACATTTGATGGTAACCATAGAAAACAAGACCACGTAAATCCTCTTCTCGAAAAATTGCAGTGGCTCAACATCGACAACAAACTGGCACTCCGGGTCGATCAGAATTCACAAAGATCTGCTAGAAAAACATTCACCCGACAGCCAAAGCACATATATTCTCGAGGTGAAACAAACAATCGATTCATAAGAAATAATGATACTCTGCACATTGAACACAGAAAAACAGAAATTTCGAGTAGGGCTTTTTCGATCACTGGACCAAAGTTCCGAAACAACATCCCAACAAACCTCAAGAATCTTAAATCTAACGCGTCTTTCAGAAATAGGCTTAATAAGCATCTAACGACCGATCAATTCAAAACCGTAACTTTGCCTAGAAAAATTAGATAAATGCATTACACCTGTAACCAGAAGATGCATTCTGTTCGTGAACATGTCCGAAAATACCACCACCATAACTATCAATATTGAGTCGCTCTCTAATCGCCTATGCTTTGGCGATGCATATGTTTTCTATGTTCCTACTGACCACAGTTGTCTCTGCCAATTACCCAAGGTGCTAACTTGCGTTTTGTCTACTCCTATGACTCGAATGTTTCAATCGTTTTAGTAGAACTAAAATACGAGCTCAGTCTTTTCGAGGAACGATAGGCAGCTTCCAGATATGACAGTTAAACTCGATGTGAATATAATAAATTGATGATCATTGCCCCATAAACTTATATTGTGCATCATATTCTATAGCAGAAGCATATTCATCCCATTTTTGTACTCCAGCATGAAATATTTTGACTGTCAACTTTTTAATCATTTCCTAGCGGTCATGAAGTGTAGATATTCAGTGTTATATAAATATTCTATGTTTAATTTATGTCGTCTATTCACCTACTCCTTATTCATAAAATTTTTTAGAGCCATCTGTACAACATGTTAGCGCGATATGTTAGTTTCACAGTCCCATGTTCTCCGGATTTCCTAACCCCGTATATTCTCGATTTTCCCAACCCTCTGTATTCGTGATAGTCTTAACTCCATGTATTTGCAAACTCCCCACCCCATATATTCATGATTGTCCAACCTCATTTATTATTATTTTCCCAACGCCAGGCATTCCTGATTCTTACATCAAAAACGACGTAATCTCATGATCTTTGATTATAATATTGTAATTGATAACTTGTTTCATATAATAAGAGCCGGCGGTCCACTAGCGATGAGCTGCGACGAATTCAATTGAACTCTCGTGTACGTTAATCCAAATAGTGTACATGATAATGAAGTGTTGTGTGTAATATAAGATAAATTGAAAAACCATTGCTAGACGATGGAAATAAATGATTTAATAATAATAAAGTTTATCGACAGGACCTAGTGCTAAGCCTACGAATAAACACCACATAAAATTCAATAAATTCTATACACTTTTAGCGACTATCGTGAGAAAGTATTTATGATATTAAGCAATTTTCTTGAACTCTAGATGGATTGTAATGAAAAGCAGTAACATTTTCTTAGGCTATATTTCGCCAGTGACATTCTGGCGAAAATCTGTTTCAGCCCACGTCAGAATCAGCCACCAGTCGTACCATTTTACCGGTTATCACTTTAATGAAACTTTTCCTGCCCAACCTAACCTAACCTAGGGTACGTGTTTCTAACCCGCGGGGCAAAGGTACGTATTTCTAACCCGCGGGGCAAACATACGTATTTTTGTAGTGTACGAAATTCCGTTTTTTAGCGTTTTTTTATTGAAGTTTCATTAAAGTGATAACTGTTAGGTTGGTACGCATGTTTCGCTGAAATGACAGTGGCAGACATGACAGTGGCAGATTTTGAAGTGGTGGAAAATGCGTGTGGGCTGAATCATCGTTAGGTAGAAAGCACGTGGGATGAAAGATTTTTAGCGGTTATGACAGTGTCCGGCCATGACAGTGAGGTGAAGTGAAGTGGCGAGAGTGCGCGTGTGCGGGAATAATTTTAGCGCGAACGCTGGGCTCCCGCATGAAGACATCGTAAATCAGATCAGTACGAGTATTATTGTCTACGAGTATAAAAGTCTCTACGAGTCTTGTCGTCGATACGAGTATAGTCATCCCTCGCAATACATGTCAATAGTCATTTGTCGCCAACTATTATAGGAAAATTTATTAGAAAGCACATGTTTCTTAACCACCTCTATGGGCTGAGTTTTTGTTGTCATTAATCAATGTAACCAGGAAAGTTTTAACTTTGTGTTAAATACAATAGCAGAGAAAATAAAACGGCTTGAGGACAGTGAAATCAACTTTGAGAACCTTAGTAAGAGAGTGAACAAAGCGTTGATTTAAGAAAAAATATATATAATTTTAGATTGACTATTATTTGACTAACTGTTATCCGTTCAAGCAAGCATTAGGAAATATAGGGAATTTGGGCAGAAGCAATAAATTTTAATTCCATGTTCCCATTCGGTCATCCTCTTAGCACTTTTCATCCACATGCAATGTTAAATACTTTTATGCAATTTCGAACCCAGTCTGCCATATACTGTAGTAGCAGGGTTTGAACCGTCTCAACCGTCCGCCATGCACCTTGCGAGTATTTGTACCAAACACACACGCGTGAGCCCAGAACCTATTTTATCTCTCTTCGTTCATTCTCCTGAAACATTGATCGATGCTAACCCCATCCAGAAGAACTGGGTGACCTCGGGTGATGGGTGGAGAGGTGCTGTTTCCCGAATTCAAAAATGGTTGACTGTTTAAATTGCCTGGGGAACAGCACTGCTCTCATATTATTATTATTATTAAATCATTTTAATTCCATCGTCTAGCAATGGGTTTTCAATACTTAGGTATAATACATCAAACTTAGTTTTTATATGCGCTATTTGAACTAGCGAAACGAGAGATAAAGTGAATTCGTGACAGCTCATCTGTCGGCGGCCGGTTTGTAGCTACATCGTGTTCCAAAACATGATTCACAA
>SDVV010013620.1:0-15053 GCA_016164225.1 Gammarus roeselii | reverse complement strand
TATATGTATTTGATTTTTATTCTTTTAATGTGCTTGCTGCATGTTATAACAGAATCGGTATTAGTGTTGTTGGTCTCGGTGACACGGATGCCATGAATTCTAAACGAATGTCTGAGGCAAATGCCTTTAGATGAAAATTTCATTGGACTTCTGCTGTGAACAAAAGTTTCTCATAGTTTCTGTTTAGAGAGTCTGTCAAAGAATTTTGTTTATTTGAAATCAGGTCATGGAATTCTTTCAAGTACTGCATTGCGTTAGATTTACAGCGCGTGGCACATTGAAATGTTGGTATAGTTAAGTTGACCTTTTGTTTATTGAGCCTTGCCTGACCTGACCATCATTTTATTTATCAGGTTGAAGGAGTGATGCGGCTTCTGAATGCAAAGCTCAAAGACAGGAGGGAAGAGATGGAGGTACGCAATCAAATAGCTTCGTCTGGCTGCTTACTGAGCTCGTGAACGGGAAATATGCTCAATGTCGGGTAGAAATTATCTAAGGTTCAAACTGATTTTAGAATATCTCTTTCAAAAGTTATTGGTTTATGTGGATGGGGATATTAAAAGGTTCCGTATTAGCTAAGACTACTGTTTTAGTTTTAATGACTCATGTTTCTCGATGTTCATTGAGCTGGTCTTAGTCGAGAGCGATTCTTCTCACAAAATAATGCTTCTCAATTCCATTCGTTTGGTTGGTTATTCGAAGGGCTTCAAAGTAGCTTCCTATTCATGGCAAATGCAGAGTGGCCGAGCTGATTCGAGGGTGTTACATTGCAGCTTCCCATTTATGGTAAATGCTGAGTGGCCGAGCTGATTCAAATGAGTTGTATTGTAGCTTCCCATTCATGGTAAATGCAGAGTGACCGAGCTGATTCAAAGGTGTTGTATTGTAGTTTCCTCTTTATGGTTAATGCAGAGTGGCCACACTGACTTAAAGGTGTTATATTGTAGCTTCTCATTTATGGTAAATGCAAAGTGTCCAGATTCGGACACTGAAGAACGCTCTTTGTAGCCGGACCGAATCCATTTTCCTTTTGAGTTTGCTAGTTTGTATTCGGTGTTTGGTGGCTGTTATACATCAAAGAATCTCTAATGATGGCATGCCCTGTGCTGCTGATGCATGCGGCGGGCAACTGAAGCTGTGACAGTTTCGAATGGTGCGAGACAGACAACATTGAGCGTCCGGCGAGCGTGCATTCACCCTAGCATTGAGTTCCATTGTTATAAATAGAAGTAATAGATTAAAAGCGCAGTGATGAAGCATGTGGGAACCAGCCCCACTAAATAATTGCTAAATTTGCACCCTCCAACTGTGCGCAGTTTAAAATTCATTCCTGCATGAATTTCATCCGTAATTCATTCTTACATAAAATCAAACGCGTGCAGTTAGAGAAAGCACTTGAAATACGAGTAGAAAATTACAGTAGGGAATTAAACATTTCAGACTGATTGATAGATTATAAGATTCTTACTCTTCAGAGTCTATAATGACTTGTAGGATAGTTTTATTTCTCTATAGCTATCAGCTGTTCGGCCAACTTTAAAATTAAGCAAATCATCTGCAATAAGCTTCAATGAGTTACGAACTGATTATACAGCTAAAATAAAATCAAACGTAGATAAAGGAAAATCTCTCCGTATGTCATTTCCATTGCACATCTACACAAGCATGTGTTTCAGAACTTTCCGCGATATTCATTAATCTGTGAGATCCTTCAGAGGGGTCGCCACCTCTGAAGGGGTCTAAACCACGAACCGGACGTTTATACGCATATATCTGTGTGGAATTGACTTGCTTAAATCGTATTCTCGATTGCAAAGAGCCCCTTTTGCCAGTTTACTTGACGTGTATACGCATAATTCTGTGTGGAATCGACTTGTTTACATGGTATTCTTGATTGCAAAGAGACCCTTTTACCAGTGCACTTGAGGCCGTCGTCTGCAAACAAAATTGCCTCCCCGATTCCGATTAGTCTTGTCCGTTTAGTCTTGTAACATAATGTATGCTAAAGCGGGCTTAGAACACATAATTTTCTTCAAATACCTACCTAGTGGCAAATACTAATTATAAATTAGTTGTATTATCATCTTGAATAAAATATTGACGCTGCAAAAATCAATTTATTTTTAATTATAGCTGCTGGATGGATCAAGACTTCAGTCTGCAATTCTCGCCTAACCTTACACTTGCAGCAAGATACTGTTATTTCAAAATATTTTGGTAGCTACAACACACGTTTTTCACTTCGGTTGTGTTTGATTACATTTCAAATAGGTTTGGCCTTCTTTTGCTTTCTGTTTACTATTTGTTTACCACCGAACGAATCGGTAACCCAAAAAATTATACACATAAATGAGTGTTCATTTAAGTATAATTTTCCGGGATTGTTGTGTTTCCATTGCAACGATGGCCCGTTTGTTCCGCCTGCCAGAAGGAGCTGCACTTCAACAAGGAGCACGAGGCCCGGGCAGCGGAGAAGGAGTTAAAGAAGGAGGAACAGAGGCAAGAGACGAGGCTAACACAGAAGGTGAGGAACATAGGGAGCCTGGCATATAATGTGAGGGGTATTGAGAGGCTGCCACAAAAGGTGAGGGGTACAGGAAGGGAAAGCTGCTACAGAAGGTGAGGGGCGTAGAGAGGTTAGCACAGCAGGTGAGGGACATATTGAGTCTGGCACAGGAGGTTTACAAGTGTTTACAAGTGTAGGAAGACAACAACAGGCCTATTGGCCCAAACTAGGTTGCCTTTTGATAGCAAGAGGGTTAGTTCTGGAGCAGAACGTCTAAAAGACCTATTGGCCCGAACTAGGTTGCCTTTTGATGGCAAGAGGATTAGTTGTGAAGTAGAACGTCTATGAGAGCTTCATGTGCCATTTCTGTTTTTTTCTAACAACAGGAAAGGGAACGGTTTAGCTATTTATCGTTGATTTATGTAGAACTTATCTAGCCGCGACTTGAACGTTTCGATTGTATTGCTGTTTACAACCTCAACGGAAGTTTGTTCCATTCTTTGACAACTCTATACGTGAAGAAATAGCGCGTGATGTCGAGTGAGAAACGTTTCCCAAGATTTTGTATCCATTGTTCCTAGTCACTCCGTTTGTATCTAGAGTGAAAAGGCTAGCGCGGTCGACGTTTCCCTCACCCTTCATAATCTTCCACATTTCTATCATGTCGCCTCTGACTTGACATTTCTCTAGCGAATAAAGATTGAATTCATGAAGCCTGTCTTCGTGCGATTTGTTCCGCAGCGAGGGGATGGTTTGGTAGCTCTACGTTGAACCTTCTAGAGTTTAATAACGTCTTTTCTAAGAAACGGAGACCAAAATTGAACGGCATACTCGAGATGCGGTCTAACAAATGCATTAAATAACTTGAGCATACTGTGTTGGTTTTTGTACGAGATAGTGCGGGATATCATACCTAGCATTCTGTTGCCTTCTTGGCAGCATCGTTACATTGCTTGCTGCTTGTTAAGTCGTTACTAATGATGACACCTAAATCTATCTCTTCGGTGACGGGAATGAGTTTCTTTGCATACATTGAATATTCGTGTTTGAGGTGATGAAGACCTATGTGCATAACTTTGCATTTGTCTACATTAAATTTCATTTGCCACTTTTCTGACCGATCTACAATTTTGTTCAAGTCTAGTTAGATCTGCTGACACTCTGATTCAGTTTGCACTTTTTCTCCGATCTTAGTATCGACTGCAAACTTGCTAATGTTTGAGAGTACGTTGATCGTTGATGAATATTATTAAGAGAACTGGTCCTAACACGGATCCTTGAGGCACGCCGCTTGTAACATTACCCCAGGGGGAAGAAGCTCCGTTAAGTACAACTCGCTGCCGTCTGTCCGTAAGCCAGCATTTTATCCAGTTGTTAAGCTCGCTTTGAATACCGATGCTGTGCAATTTACTAATTAGGCGCTTGTGGGGGACTTTATCAAAGGCCTTTTGAAAGTCAAGCGATTGGAGATTGTGTGTCATGGATTTCGATTATATTTCTGAAAAAGAGTAGCAGATTCGTAAGACAGGAACGGTTGTGTCTAAAGCCTTGCTGAGAGTCGCCAATCCCGGCCAATCAACGGTAGTTGCCGGGACACTTTTTGTCCCCTTTTTTAAAAATTGGTGTAACATTGGCCTCTTTCCATTTAGAGGGCAGGTGCCATTTGTGAGAGATTGGTTGAAAATGTTTGATAAATGTTCGGCGATTTCGTTTCTAGTCTCTTTTAGAATTCTGGTATGAATTTGGTCTGGACCTGAAGATTTGGTGACGTTCAATTTATCTATGTATTTAATAAATTCAGCAGGGAAAAGTTCACTGTGGTGAGGGCTTCAATTCGTTTTGCCGCTATGATATCCTCAGGATTAGGAATATCCTAATTCGCTAACGTAAATACAGAACAATAGTATTCATTAAGTAGAACACTCATTTTGGTGTCGTCCGTTTCTTGCTCACCAACATCGTTCTCGAGAGGACCTATTACAGATAATGATTTTTTTGCTCGAAATATAACTAAAAAATTTTTTCGGATTAGTTTTGGTATTGGCAGCAATTTCATTTTCATAATCTTTCTTCTTACGTTTCACGACCCTCTTCAGATTTCGCCTGCTAATTTTGTATTCATTTTTTGCTACGTCGTTATGTGGTGGGGGCGTAGGCCTATGGCGGCTAGCACAGAAGGTTAAAGACATAGGGAGGCTGACACATAAAATGATGGTCGTAAAGAGGCTGGCACAGAATGTGAGCGGCATAGTGTGGTTACCCCAGAGGGTAAGAGGCAAAGTAAGGCTTACACTGAAGGTGCGGGGCGTAGAGATGCAAGCGCCGAAAGGAGGGGCAAATGGAGGCTGACACAGAAGGTTAGGGACATAGGAGGCTGACACAGAAGGTGAGGGGCATAAGGAGGCTGACACAGTAGGTGAGGGCGTAGGAAAGCTGGTACAGCAAGAGAGTGGCATAGAGAGACTGGTACAGAAGGTGAGGGGCATAGGAAGTCTGATATAGAAAGTGAGGGGCATTGTGAGGATGGCACAGTAAGCGAGGGGCATAGGGAGGCTGACCCAGAAGGTAAGGGCGTAGGGAGGCTGGCACAAAGGTGGTAAGGGGCATAGGAAGGCTGACATAGAAGGTGAGAGACATATAGAGGCTGGCACAGAAGGTGAGAGGCATAGAGAGGCTGGCATAGAAGGTGGTGGGCATAGAGAGGCCGACACAGAAGGTGAGGAGCTTGGCCAGGTCGGCACAGATGGTGAAGGGCTCTGTGAGGTTGGCATAGAAAGGAAGGATCACAGAAAGACAGGCTCAAAATGGGAGGGCATAGGGAAGCCAACGCAGAAGATGAGGGGCGTAGGTGGGCTGCCACAGAAGGTGAGGGACATAGGAAGACTGACATTGAAGGTAAAGGGCGTGGAGAGGCTGCCACAGAAGGTGCTGGACATAGGAAGACTGACACTGAAGGTGAGGGGTATAAAGAGGCTGGCACAGAAGGTAAGGTGCATAGGAAGGCTAACACAGGTGAGAGCGTAAGGGGGCTGGCGCAGAAGGTTATGGGCATAGGGAGGCTGGCACAGAAGGTAGGGAGCATAAGAAGGTTGGCGCAGCAGGTCGGGAGCATATGGAGGTTGGCACTGCAGGTGAGGGAAATAGGGAGGCTGACACCGAATGTGCAGTAAATTTGGAGGCTCTCACATAACGTGCGCTCAGAATAGGAAGTGCATAGGAAGGCTGGCACAGAAGTTAGGCGTAGGAAGGCTGGCACATAAGGTCAGGGTCACGGGAGACTGGTACAGGAGTTAATCGTCGGGAGGCTGGAACAGAATGCGAGGGGATACTATCATAGGAGGTTTTTAACTAATAATGTAGCTTAATGCAGGTTTTTAACTAAATGTTAGCTACCTATTGTTTAGCTCATTGCATTATCGCACGTTGGGTAGTAGCTGTATTATATCAACGTACACATCAGTAGGGTCTTCAGATAATTTTTTGCTATTCGTTTAAAACCTCGAGGTCGTGTTTAAATACTTTCTTCATCTGTTTGGTCAGGCCATCCATCCAGTTGAGCACAGACGACTGTCTCGCAAAAACATTCAGAAGAGCAACGCTGCCCGCCTCATGTCGTTCGTGGGCAACGGAAGACTGAGGCGCTCAGACCGTCTCCAGCCTCGCCAGTCCTCCGGTGCCAATAATGTCCGCAAATGCTACTAAGACGTCATCAAACGTCATGAAACTACTAACGGGTGACCTTGACAAGCTAAGCTGATTTGGAGACGACTATTCCATTTTATTATTAAGCTCGTCCGATTTTATTGATGAGCTTTGATATTTTATTTATCCAGATTATTTCAAAGTTATACAGTTGATGGTCGCAGTGATTTTTTGTTCGATCATTTAGGATAGCTCTGTTACCGATTGATTAAAGGGTTACGTAAGCCTATGAACACGTAGGTATGGTAATGTCCTCGATGTTTTCGAACTGTCCTATTCGTATTATTTATATAATGATCAGCTTTACAACAAAATTACCAATCGGGATTATGATACTGCCGCGACGAATCGAATTGATGCAATCCGAGTGTTAACGGTGTCAGCAATTGTTATCCGAGTGTTGACGGTGTCAGCGATTGTTATTAGAGTGTTGACGGTGTCAGCAATTGTGATCCGAGTGTTGGCGGTGTCAGCGATTGTGATCCGAGTGTTGACGGTGTCAGCGATTGTTATCCGAGTGTTGACGGTGTCAGCGATTGTGATCCGAGTGTGATGCTCGTCACCATGATTCACATGATGATGCTGCTCACCATGATTCACATGATAATGCTCCTCACCATGACTCACATGATAGCAGTCTTGGTGTCAGTAATGATCGACACTGGTGGTGTGTATTTTTAAATTACTCGGTAGTTTGGTTTAGGTCATTCGGTCTAAGCTCTGGATGCAATTTCTGGATTGAAAACCAAATGTAAAGTAGTTCAATAGTAAGTGAAAGACCACACAAGCTGAGTGCGAGAGCGGCACAAGTAGTGACTGACATCATTGTAAGATGCCTCGGTTTATAAAGAAAATTACTAATTGGATTGACGTTATTCACGCGACTAACATGCTTAAGACGTATTGACTATGGACAGGTGAGCAGGGCGCTTCAAAATCATCGAGATCTCTGACGTCTTCAGGTCGACAGTCTGATTCAATCATCACACTTGCTGCTATAGAAACAGACTGAATGGGTGGTTTTAATTTATTAGAATGATTTTTTATGGCAAACTGCGATTACTATTGTTCGTTTACCTGTAATAATTATTCATCCGTATGAAACAATTCTAGGCCTAACTTGAGACGCCAGCTGATGTTTATGCTTCCTGCATCTCGAGAGAAGAAAGTTCACGTATGACTAAATGTGATGTATGAGTTCGGGTTATTTAACTCATAGTATACGTAATGTTCTCATGTATGAAGGGTCAAGAATGAGGACTCGACGGTCGTAGTTAATCTGTCTATAATACTTATTACTTAGTTTGCTCTATACTGCCAATAGTTCAGGTACAGTTCTCACGTACTCGTTGACTAAATAAACTAATCATGTATAGAGGTTAAGAGAATGGAATCATTTCTTGTGCTGCTGCCGAAAGGTTCCACATTTCTTTATAGTATTTGTCTTTGAGTTAGAAGTGTAGGTGGTTACCTGCGTAGTTGAAGATATTGATTAATCTATTAGCTTCTGACACCAAAATATGTAGCCAGAAAAGATTATTGCACGCATTAGAGAAGATTGTTTTTCAATATCGTTATGAGTGGGACGTACTATCGGTTACAAAGACAGAAAACCTTATTTTTAATTTCGAGTTTATTAAAACTTCATTCAAGTCAAATTGTATGTAGTTAGGTAAATTTTATGGTTGTATGTTTACAGCCAAACGTCAGGAGAAAATGCAAATGTGTAAATACATACAATTAAACATACAAACTCGGTGCAGGGAAGTCGTAAACTAAACGCAAAATTAAAAATAAGGTCTCTATCTTTGAAACCGATCGTACATCAAATGTGTTTTGATCAGTTCTTGGTTTGTGAGGACGTAGAATGAATATATAACGTTACGGTTATATGCATCAGTCATCCTTTCACTTTATAACCCTGGATTTAAAACGAATTCCTGAATTTTTATCAATCCATGTGAGGGTTTATCCATGTAGGTTATTCGCGCTTTCTGTTTACTGTTATAAAATTTTAAGTTGCTTGACAAGATGACTACGTATCGATATTCCTCATACTGGAGGACTACGTATCGATATTCCTCATAATGGAGGGCTGAGTATCGATATTCCTCACACTGGAGGACTACGTATCGATATTCCCTACTGGAGGACTACGTATCAATATTCTTTTAACTGGAGGACAACGTAGCAATATCCCTCAAACTGGAAGACTACGTACCAATATCCCTGAAAACTGAATGACAACGTAGTAACAGCCCTCAAATGATGCCAATTATTTCTCATAACAGGATACTAGCCTTAAGGTAAAATGACCAAAAAATACCAAAACTATTAAAATAACTCGTATAAAAAGTATAAAACTAAGAAAATTGCACGCATAAAAATGTCTTTCGTAAAAAAAAATTCCTTAGCGTGTAGAATGTACTTTTCTGTGGAGTATAATAAATATGTAACAAAGGCACGGATGTTCGTTTCAGTTTGCTTCCCCACCGCAGGAGTTGGGTTGTAGCGTGACCCTGCAGTGAGCTAACTCGCCCAATGCAAAGACCCTTTCGTAAGAGACATATGGCAGTAGTTCAGGGCAAATGGCTGGAGATTACTGCCTACTGTACGTTGCTTGTGTGCATGCGACCTTCTGATAGATCGACAGCAAGGCGATTACTCCTGATTTAGTACACACGTATTTAGCGCAATTGTTTTATGTGAACCTCTTACGAGAGTTCTACAGCTTTGTAAATCTATTTTAAGGTTAGTTAGCTCACTAAGCGACGATTGCTATTAACGACGTTGGCAAGTAGTCAATTAGGCCGGTTTCTAATTTTTGTTCTTTAGTTGATAGACTCTTTTGTGTAATTGTTGATGCTTGAAGAAATAATTGACTGTTTTTTTTCCAGTGCTTCAGAAGACTTAAAGGCTGAGCTCTATTAGATAAGGTCTGCTCTATTGTTGAGACCTTATCTAATAGAGGCCCAAATCAAATCTATTGGTGAAGGTGGGACAAGAATACTTCCTCTTTTGAATGATTTTTCCGATTAACGAATATTACATAATACGTATATAAAATGGATTATTCAATCAATGATAGTCTTGTAGATTGTCAGCATAGTTGGAGTAATGAGGCATTTTGTCTATGGTTATGCAGAGATGAAGCGTCATTGAAGAAAACCTCAGGAATGATTGAATGTAACTTATAAATCTTGTTCCGTAACAGGCAATTGTTCCGTTCAGGAGATGCAATGTAATCTTTGCAGTTAACCTTGTTTGATGTATTAAGCTTGAAGTTTACTGTAGTTTGTCAATATTTGATTTCTGAAAGCTTTCCAATTGGTAGTAAATGTGAGACTGATTTGATAAATTATATCTTATGTATGTTTTACCAAACTTTTTTTTTGTGTCGTTTGGTTGCTATTTGGGGCTCGTTGCAAACACGAACATTTTTATTTCATAAGTAAACGACCGGACTACCTTCAATTGTTGTTTGTGATTGTAGGGAATTGAGAAAATCATCTCTGTGATCACCATGAACTATATTGAAATTAAAAGCATCATCGAGACATTATTCCGTCCAGTATTGTCCCGAGTTGGCACTCCCTCCAAATCTGGCCTCGCTCTTCCAAACCTGCATTCTTTAAGATAAAGAAAATTTTTGCACTGGATATCAAGAAAACAATCTTGTATCTTACTCCTTGCGTACCTTCAGAATAAATATATTTCAAATGGTCTATTTTACCAGCATTTTATTTGAACAGAGTTATAACATTTAATTTTAATGACTTGTTTTGAGACGACTCATAGTAATCACAAAAATGACCCGTGACGTCAGAGTGCGGAGGCAAGGATATATTGATTACTCAGTTATTCGTGTTACCAGCTCGTAGTATGACGGTAATCTTCCTAATATTATCTGATTCAAAACAGCCCATGTGGGCTTGTCATAGTTAGGATTTACCCTATTGAGGTATTAAAGTTACAGAAATGTCTCTACGTCAATGCTGGCTTATTAGGCTATCAAGTTCAAATGATGGTATTATATTGAGTGCTGTATTTCATTCTACTTGCTCATTGTCTGGCCTCGTGTTTTAAGCTCAACATCCTTATATTGGCTCACTTTACAGTTGCTGGTGATTCCTTTTCTCACACAGTATTGTGATCTCCTACGGAATTGTAGTTTCATTTGTACCCCATAATTTCTCATTATAACCATCTGCCTGCGTGTACTTATCTGGCTAATATTTGCTGTCCTATTCAAAACTATAATCATCTTGTCCAGATCACTCATTATGAACAGGCTCTTTGATGAAAAGTCTCGTGAAACTTTCACCGAAGAGGCTGCTGTTAATTTATTTTTTATTGCTGGGCTGCAAGATGGGCCAATGTTCTGCTAAGATGATAAAATCTTCCTTCAACCCACGCGAGGTTCTTAACAAACAAAATGGTTGTGGTATTGATTTTCTGTTCAATTTTGCTCATGTTTAGTCTTAATTTGAATAGTTATGAAACGACGCATGATGCCATCAGTCGTCTGGTAACGTTTATGACTGAGTTTAGTCATCTCTGCCAGCATCCCAATATAAACTCGGAGTATGCCGCTCAGTGCACGCTTCATCTTGTGTGTACAGGATATATTACCAAACATAACAATATAAATATACACATACGAGCGTTACAAACCATGTTATTGCTCAGGAGTTTCAAAAACTTCCAATCACCAAGATCAGAGGAAACAAGAACAAGATATAACTAATAAACTTCCTCCATCATCCATGAGAGTTTCACGACATGTTAAGCACCATTGTCCTACGTCATTACACGTCAGAGATGACTTTAGTAAAGATTTCCCAATAACAAATTTTCCAAACTTTTAATATTTCCAATAACGTTTAATGTACCCATGTTGTCATCTTTCAACAACGTTTAATATACCCATGTCATCTTTGAACAACGTTTAATACACCCATGTCATCTTATGATTCAATGTCATGCATCGCTAGGGAGTCGAGAGAACCTACGCGTGTTCGACTGTTCTTTGCACTGTCAGGCAGGACTTCTCTGAGAATACGCATGCATATAAAACAGCCTGGAGAGTGTCAACCCGGAACCATATGATTTCTATCCAACACTTGCCAGACTAATGCAATCAGATACAGACACGAGGCCGAATAATCCAGATAGGGTAGTGGCTGACGGCAAGGCGCACCTCACACTCTTCTCATGCACTCACATGAAAACCAACTTAGCCGGATCTCGGGTCAGGAGTGAGGTCAGATATCAATGTCAATTTCAGCAGCGGGGCCTGTCAGCGCTTACCAGTCATAGTTAATGGGCCCTCCTCCACCTACGTCCATCACGTTTCTCAACGAGACGCTATGGGCGGGCAAGCACAATAGGGCGCGGCAAAACTCAAAACTCATCTATTCTCCACTCACGCCGTTTCATTGCACGCTCTCTCGCAAACTCCATACATATGTCTCTCCTTCTTAATGCATGCTTTTTGTCATTGATTCACCCAAACTTAGGTCTACCTCTGGGCCTACGTCCACTCACCTCCGCTTTCTTTACTCTGCTCACCAATCTCCCATTAACACGTCTTCACCGTGTGCCCGAACTCATTCAGAACACGTGAATTTATTGTGTCCTCCAACTCACTCACCATCCCAGTTTTACTTCGAACAACGTCATTATTGAGCCCATCTCTCAACGTCACTCCGGCCGTGCCCTTCAAACATTTAATCTCAAACACAGGCAATCTTTCTTCCGCTCTCGCCCCTCCTAGTCACAGCCCCGTAGAACACCGTTGGAACAACTACCCCCTCATACGGAAGGTTCTTTGCTTCCGGGCTCTACGTCCTACAGCTCATTACAATTTTTAGTGCATCCATCATTTTACACCCTCACTTTACTCGCGTTTTTTTTCTCTGTGTGTAAAACAATGAACTTCCTTCAATAACTCCATTTAGGAGGACACTGAATCTGCTCACCTCGACATTTCTCGAATATCATAAGCTTTACTTTTACCCACATAAACTTGCAGTTTCTTCCTCTCACTCACTTACCAAACTCCGACACTAGTCTACACAACATTTTTGAACCATGAACAACAGTAACTGACTCAACTGACAACTAATGACCTTGCCTTATCATTCACCTTAGACATGGTGTCGAAATTTTGACTGCAAGGTTCAAAGTCTTCAATTATATATTCCTAAGAGAAAAACATATCAACTCAGGTGGATGAGACAGACAGTTAACAGTTTACATAGCGCCCTTCTCTCGGTGAACGCTAAGCAATATACAATATGGGTGCGAGAAATGGCTCCTGCTGGCTGTAAATGGTCCCTTCTCAGATGTTGTTAGCAGCAACACACGAAGATCGTGCGTGCATTGCTTCAGACCAAAGCGATCCGTTCAATATCATAGGCGATGTATTTTTCTTGTATTTGAGTTGCCTAATTTTAGTTGTTCAATCATTCTTCGTGTTATTACTTGCTCTGGTATTACGTTTGCAGCTTATCGACCTCATCATTTGATGGGGGCGCAGCATTAATTCTTGCTTGAACATCTAGACATCTAATAATTTGTACATAACATTATTTCCTTGCAATTTTCTCATTTATTTGTCAATAAATTTTCTACTTTAAAGAGTCCTCATGCTTACGAAGTTAGATACTTTTGAGGCGCGTTTTACCTTTGATTAAAAGTTGACGAATAAAGGTGCATATCATTTCACCTCAGTATATTATTTGCTGTGATAGTAGAATGTCTAAAACACATTGCAGTGTGGCTTGATGCTAACCTCTTGCCGTGTGGTTTGATGCTACTCTCTTGCAGTGTGGCTTGACGCTACTGTTTCGCAATGTGGCTTGATGCTACCCTCTTGCAGTGTGGTTAGATGCTACGCATCAAGCCACACTGCAAGAGGGTATCATCAAGCTACATAGCAAGAGTGAAGCGTCAAGTCACACTGCAAGAGGATAGCATCAAGCCATATTGAGATAATTCTACGTGTGGCTTGATGCTACCCTCTTGCAGTGTGGCTCGATGCTACCCTCTTCTCAATTATGTAATCGGTTCCAGAGTCAGGATGGAGTGAGAAGATTTTGCATTTGGAAAAATCTTATAATACAATAATTTTCACACGTTTCCGATGACATAATTTCATTATGTCATTCAACTCAAGATTAAGAGTGAACAAAACATTTACATGAGACGCCACTCATACTTCCCAGAAATACATACCAAAATGACTAATCCATTTTTGTGTCGTAAATTAAAATAAAATTTAACGTTTCATCCGTTCAAAATTCAGCTGGTGTAGAAGATTGATCGAAACGGCTGAGAAAATACGACTTTTAGCGCTTTCATTTCTTGAAATATTTGAAGAGGGCAATAAAAATGTTTAGCTAATGATAACTGATGAAGAACATTTTCACCTATGTGGTTTTGTTTAACAAACAAAACTACAAATACTGGGGAGTAGAAAATTTACAAGTTTACACAAAAAATAAGTACTTTTAGAGTGCATAACTATGTGGTGCGGAATTATACACGACCGTGTAATCGAGCCTTATTTCTTTGAAAACTCGACAGGCTTTACATAGAAGGTCAATGGAGAAAGATACTGACACATGCTCCAAATATTTTATAGACCTGTTGTTAGTCAATTGCGCACTTGCCACGCTCTCTGGTTTGAACAGGATGGAGCAACTTGCCACTGTCAATGAAACCATGGAAGCGCTGCTTGAAATGTTAGGTAATAACATTATCTCCCATCGAGCTGCACTCGCCTGCCCACCAAGATCATCGGACCTAACTGCTGCACACTATTTTCTCAGAGAATATCTTAAAGAAAGAGTCTACAACAATAAGTCAGAGACTTTGAAAGGCTTGAAGGAGAACATATGACAAGAAATTGGTGTTCTTTCTTCGAAATTTTTTATTTGACAGACACTACAAATAAAATAAAATGGTATAACAAAGAACTGTTGGATAAAACATGATTTACATTAAAATCCAATCGCGTAATGCACGTTCCGTGATGGACAATGCTCTTGTAAGAGCTCGCTCGTGTATTGCTGCTACATGATGATTTCTAAAAGATGTCCTCTTCAACAGTTAGTTCATCTCACACACCTGTTTTTTAACTTTCAATTGGAGCCAAGGGAAGATGTGTGTATGATTGATTTAAATTATTTTAATGATCTTTAAACCTACTAATTTATTCATGAAAAATTCTCTATGAAAAGACGTTCAGTCATAGGTTTGGATCCATCCGATTCGAAGCGCCCTCTTTGTGACCATGAATGCGTGAGCACTCAACTTTGTTTAAATTCAAACTTATCTGCAAAATATTACGATGTATGCATCAATTCAATAGGCTAGGTGCTGCTGCCAAATACTTAAAAAAAAAAAAGACGTATTCCAATAAGACTTATTACAAAAAGTGGATGTAGGCACCATCAGGTAAGTCGTGTTGTTGTGGTGCAAGTCCTCTTCAGTTAACTTATTGTTTTTTTCTACGTTTTGTCAGCCTGTTTTCAGCTGAATTGGTAGTATTGGTGCTCCATTTTACCCCTTCACTTGCATTGTTCTTAATTAAAGTCTGTTATTTTTTCTCAGTCATAATGTAGGGAAAGGGTAATACAGTTGAAACTCATCACCGGCTAAATAATGTAATTTACCTTATGTACTGTTACTATCTGCTGCCTACCACCAGCTGGAGCGCTCTCTGCTGGTGAGTGTTGGATTTGTAATGAGATGCGTTGCCTAACACTTTTACCTTATGTTGGTTTGAGCAATGTGACCACTGTGAGATTATACATATGTATATATATATATATATATG